>QQSS02179930.1:0-14445 GCA_003687565.2 Craspedacusta sowerbii
ATATGATCACTGAAGATGGCTGCAGCGTTAGCCGAAACGTCTGAAAATAAAAATGTTCGTATGTATGCGCTAGTTTTTGTTATCGAATATTGAAGGTTTTAATATGAATTCATAACCCTATAGTGATATCATTGTCATCAGAATGTTAAAAAGTTTTTGAATTTTGTGCTTTGTTTAAATTTTATATTTAGTCTAACGAAGTACTAATCTCAAAGCTTGCTGTTGCAAGGTATTTTGCTATGTAATGAAGATGTTCAGTAACTTATGGTGCTACATAACATTAGTTATGTGGCCCATTCCGCAGTGTACTTTTAACAACTGGCAGTTTTGAAACAGCGTTGAGTGGAGTAGAGGAAGTTACTTGTGATAACATTTTGCCTGACAAGGAGAACTGTGCATTAACCATCTAGGCTGAGATTGATCACCTGCAAGCAGCAGTTGCAAACAGAGCCCAGCGACGTTACAGATTGGAAAAAATCAGGAGTTTGAACCAATCTGCGCCTAACCCTGAGCATCTGGATAATTGACTTCATTGAAATTTTAAATGATTTATCATTTGAGTTCATAGATGACATTGGCGAGGGTGTAGAGGGTGATGATCTCTGCAAATAAGGTGGTGGTATTTTTCGGTTCTCATTAAATATATCTGCAATGTATGTATTCAAGACAAAGAATTCTTGTAAATCAAGTAAGTTACATTAAGTTTTACCTTTATTAGTATCATGTTTTTGTTTAGTAATGGTCTGCATCAGCCATAAAGTTCTGATTGAATGTACTGCTACTGTGTCTGTCAGGTTTAAAGTTGGAATCCAACCAAACACAATGGTAGCTGCTATCTGGAAAGGCTGGGGTCGATTTAAATGTTGCTCCTTAAAGTATACCGTTCATTGGATTCCAAAAGATTGAAAAATTGGGAGACCAGTTCAAGAAAGATATCAACAAGGAGACTTTGAAAGGAAAGCTACCCATTCATTATGATGGAATGCTAGTGAAGGATGTGAGGAAGTTCTGAAAACTACATTTAAGGTTGAAGGAATCGCTGTCAGCGTTACCTCAGCAGATTTGGAGAAAGATGACAATGTTCAGCATGATGTTGTTCAAACTATCAGCTTCAATGGCAATCAATTTAATAAAATACTGCGACTTTTTAGATACTATGAAGTAGTTGACTAAATAGTTGCTGTCTGTTGTGATACGACAGGTTCAAATGCCAGGATGATAACTGTTTCGATTCAGTTTGCTTCAGCCATTCTTAATGTCTCTCGTCTATGGCTCATGAGGGGAAGGCATTCAACAGAGATCTGCTTTTCACATTTGATGAAGGCCTTGACAGGAAAAGAAGCAAAGAGGTGCATGAGGTTGTTGTCTTTCAATCTACAACAGATTTGGCCAGCCGTTGAGATGAAGTTGGCAAATTGGAGAAATTTCTTAATTCAACTAGGATGCATTCGAATGGATTTCCTTTCAACAACATAGCAAAAGGTGCCTTAGAATAAGGAAGCCATGCTCTATGTCTTTCGGCATCTGAACAGGGGTGACTGCAGAAGACTGTGCAAGCATTTACTTTTGATGCCGAGATGTGCCCAGCTTTATGGTTCATCAGCTTGGTGCCTGCCTTATGGCCAGTTTTGTGGTTGGCAGAAGCTGTATTCTTACCCTTCACTTGACTAGCGATGTTACTAGTATCCTGAATGAAGAGGGAGAAAGACCTGCTAAGGAGTCATGTTACATGTTTTGCTCCATGGTTTTTCAAACTCTTCATTGTAGTGACCGCTCCTTCAAGTAATTCTGAAGCGTTTAAACAGTTATTTATCAAGAAGGCATACCCAAAGCTAGGAGCGAAATTACTTTACGTATGAGGCAATGCACTTGGTATCTGGCGGAACAGCTAATTTTACTTACTTGAGTTGACATAGAGACTGAAGTGGAGGAGAAGAATACAGTCATTAAGAAACTTATGGAGTTTGAGGAACCCAAAGGCATTCGTCTTGGACTGCCTATTTTTAATGCAACAAGGCTTTCGAACCTAGTTGGTAGTGAGAGTTATCTCCTGCCTGAAGCTGCAGGGTGTTCCTGATGGTGAGCTAGTCGAGCAGGTAAATAGGGAGGCAGTTGAGTCTTTACAAACTAGCTTATAAATATTTTCTTGAAAGATAGTGTCTTTAAACGAATTGCCAAGAGAAATGTCTGTCTTGTTCAAGATTATGCGGCACAAACTTCCAAAAAACGGAAAACATATGAGCCAGGGGACTTCTAATAACGAGAAAAAACTGTGTACCCCCTAATTTCTTCATTTTGATTGAAATCTGAGACACCCTAATGTCCACGGCATGAAGAAGCTAACCAGACTGAACCTGGTCATCTACACCTTGGTATTGTATGATACTCTGCAGCTACATACCGCTACAACTGTGCAGGAGTAGAAATCTCTGTTGTAAAAACCATCTCATATACGTTACAGTAACAAATCCGCTACTATTAAGTTAACTACTACTTGAGCTATTCAGAAATTGAGCCAGCAATTCTTTCCTTTGCTGTTCCTGTTGCAAATGCTACTGCATTGTATGTGAGGCCATCGCAAGACTGTTAACGTGCTAAGGGAACTTTATTTGACAGCCACTATAATATTTGGGCGAGTTGATTCTTCTCTATGATGGATGTTGCCAGAGATTTTGTTTTCCTTGCGGCAGTGTGTTGTCACCAGAAATCACATAGCCCTAAATCTTCGTAAGGCTTATAGTCATGCAAGATTTGGCAGCAATTTAAAGATCAATAAGTAGGGTGTATGGGTGTATATGTGTATGCATATATATTGTGAAATTTGCTTTGAGATTTCTATGATTTTAGACATTCCCTCAAGAAATTGAGTTAAGTCTACTGGGGTAACTTTTGCTGCAACCTTTTTTGTAGCCAAGTGTTAAAGACGCAAGGGTTGCAGTAAGAGGCTTGCAAAAAAATCTGATTTATGATGCATTTATGATGTATTTCCCCTGGCATAGTAACCACACTTGTGGCTAGATTCAGAGATAGCATTTACTAATGCTGTTCATGGTGGGACAAACTTTTCCTTCAAATACAATGTGGTAGCAAACCTGTCATGAGCTAGGTATGTGCAGCTTAAATTTGAAATGGACAATTAAAAATGCAATGTAAAAATGCTTGCTAGTGAACAGGGATTGTTAACTTTGCAGCTTCTATTGTTGACACTGTAATGATAGTCATGTTAATGAATGTTTTTATACTTTCTTGACCTTCTTAGCGTTTTCCTAGCGAGATATGTTTTAATCCACTGCTGATTCTTTGCTTCCTCGCAGTCGCACAGTCTCACAGTTTAACACCCACATAGGATTCATGGCTAGTTTGCCTTTACTTTGTTTTATGTGTCATCGAGTGGCTTGAAGAAAATTCAAAAGTTATCCATAACAATTAACTCTTCCAAGGACTGGAAGAGTAGCCTACTCCTATTCTTTAATGGTTGTAAAAGTTTTTTGTGGATTACCAAAGCAGGTTTTTGTAGGCCTCTTAAGGCCTTGTAAAGAATGTGTACTTAACATGCTTCATTTATTACTTGAATGACTAGTATAATGCCCCCTTTCAGAATTCTTACTTAGTATGATCCTTATATGATTTTTACATTATTAGACATTATGCTGTTATAAGAAATTGTAATGTTTTGTGATGGCTATTATTTAAATTATTAGGTTGGTCCCTTTCTTAGTCTTTATTCACGTTGGTTTCCTGTTCCTGTTTTCATATAATTGAGGTTTATAAAATCTTGTTGCTGACTACATTAGATTTTTAACAGTATAACTGGCTAGTGCACAAAGCTCAGATTTGATTGTGACAGAATGAGAGGATGTTGTGTCTCGAGGTTTAAGCAAGTCGGGTAGCCAATCAGCATGGTAGACTCGGAATCGAATGGTAGTGGTACTGCTTGTCAGTGTGCTAGCGTCAGTTCAGGCAATGAGAATGGCATCATACCTGGACGCGTGTCAAATGCTCCTGAGATCAGTGCATCTGAGCTTCAGCTAGCTGTTGATATACATGACCAGCTCCGTGAGCGAGAACTGTGCATGCCCAAATTCAAAGCCAGTTCACAGCAGCTGTGTTTCAGGCGCTTCTTGGTCGACTGGTTGGCCGTTATTAGTAAGAAATTGATGTTGTCTCACGGCGTATTGCACCTTGCCGTTGTTTATTTGGATTTGGTTATGAATAGGTTTGAATTCTCCAAAGAGTCGCAGCTGAATTTGCTGGCATTGTGTTGCCTTTGGGTAGCTGGTAAGCATGACGTCGATGTTTGTGCTTTTTTAAATCGCGGTAAGGCAGTGTAGCCTTAAGAAGTGCTATGCTTGTTACATCGCCTATGTATACGATTTGAAGCCCACATGGCGTGTTTGTGAGACTTTGGCGATAGGAGTTTGCAGGTAAAAAAGCAAACATTGCTTCTGTGCATTTTTATTAGCTCGCAAATGGGCTTGCCGTTTCATGGCTTTTTATCTTGCATGCCTGCGCGTTAGCGAGATTTTAGTGCGGGATGGATTGTGCATTTTTTACCGAATTCGCTCTAATTTTGACTTGATTCGCAGCGAAAATTGAAGAGCGAGATGATAAGATTCCGCGACTCGCGAGTTTGAAGCCGTACTTAGAGAGTGCTTGTTGTCAGGATGACTTCCTGACGATGGAGCTTGTCATTACGCAGAGCCTAGATTGGAGGTACTTCTCTTTCTTTTGTTCCCTACGTGAAGATTTGTTTTCTGTGTTGACTATGCTGGTGCATGTACGCTTCTGGCCCATAGGGTTTGACAAAGTTAGTGTCTGCAAATAATTTTATGTTCATGGTTGATAACATCTCGGGATTATGCGATAGTGATAAGGAGACAGATTTTATGGCATAGGTGCCCTCTCCATGCTCGAGCATGCCCACATCTTGCTTATAACTTCGACTGCGATGGAAACACATTACTCATTTTATTGATTGCACACTGATGTTTGCGTAATTGGAATTTCACGGATGGCTTGAGCGCTCCCCTACAATTAAAATTTGTTTCAGCTTATCATTTACGCTATACGCAGCCAACCTGTGCTCGCTAAAGCACCATTTTGTACTGTAAGCAGCTTATGCTGGGTAAGAATCTTGGAGGGCTTTTAAGAGGATCATTGCTAGTTTCCTATGTAAAAGTTGACATCAGTAAAGGTGTTCTTGACTTGCGCGCTGCTTGCGTTAGACTTATACAATGCTTAGCAATTTTATTGGACTCAGGTCTGTGCTATTCATAGCTTGTACTGTGGCAAATAACATGCCTTAGTACAAGCGTAATAATGGCTTTTGAACTTGTGATGGTTTGCGAGCGCGTAAGCGTAAATGACATCGGTTACCTGGGCGCAGTCAAGTTCTTACGTCGTGTTAACTGCGTGTACTGGTTCCCGAGTGCTCGTCAATTTGTTTTGTCGTAAACTGTCAGCGCTTTGCCGCAGCTATCTTGTTAAACCGGATACCTATAAACATCAGTGCCTTCTTGCCCACGTCTGATCAGCAGATAGCAACAAGTAGTCTGAGCATCAGGACTGAGCTATTTTCGTGCAGTTCATGACTTATCTGCAGCCATGCGCTGGTCTGTGCGGCATCATTCCAAGGATTGCTTTCTTTATAACGCCGTATGCGCGGTTTTACTTGCTCTGCGCGTTATGCTTGGGAAGTTGACGTGTGCTTGAGTTAAAATTGCCGAAGTTTTCAAACGATTGCAGCTGAGACGCTTACGGATTAACGTCGGCCAATGACGTGCAAAGCGATGGGAATCCGTTACTTTGAGGTTAAGTGAGTTCGGTATTCACAGCTCTTTGCAAAACCCTATTGTGCACGACTAGGTTATAGCTGTATATAATGTTGTATATTATATTTTAGGCTATTGGTGCCCACAACTGTGCAATTTCTTGACTTCTATCTACAAGCTGGCGTAGACGACGATGATTCCCATGCCGGCTTCAAGGTGTCGCGACCAGATAAGGCGAAGGTTTACCTTCGTAAATATGCGAACTATTTCTTAGAAGTGACTCTGCAAGGTAGCTGTTGGATATTTTCCAGCCTTCATTCATCTTCCCGTGTTGTCACGCCCGTCTTCACGGATGATTAATGTTAGGTTGTGCTTCAGTCATAGGTATCGCATTCAGGTAGATATGACGGGCGTTTTGCATTTCTCTTAGCCCGTTTGTCTGTGCGGGAGGGCCACAGCACACGAAAAGGCCACACCTTTCCTACGTTTGTAGAATGCTAGCAAATGATTGGTGTTTTTTCAGCCTTTTCTTCTTGTTAATCTCACTTTATCATTTTTTTTTGGGGGGGGGGGGGTAGCTCATACATGGACCTCCTTTTGAGTGAGTCTCGCCCATACTAATAATTTTGCAGTCAGGTAATTTCCTGATCTGCCTCGTATGAAGATAGCCTTTGGAGTATCGTGCGCTTTTTATGTGTCTGTATTTCTTTTTGGTGTTTTATATGAAAATTCCTGTCCGCGCGAAGGGACCCGTTAGTTCCTTGTGCTTTGGATTTATTTTAATATTGTGTGGTAATGTTCTCTTTATCTATTTCCTGTGCTTTTAAAACGAAAATTTATGAGATTATAATATGAATATAATCCTTATGAATATTAACAGTTTCGTACTTTTTTATGACGAAGGTCGTTTTTAGCTTTAACGTAATCATTGTGCTGTTGCAGATCACGTGTTTTACGACTTTCTGCCGTCACAAGTTACGGCGGCCATTGTGGCGGCGTCGCGTTCCTGCATCCGTCTCAGTCCGGTGTGGCCGGACCGTCTGTCAAAGTTGACGCGGTATGCGCTGACCGATCTACAGCCTGCTATTGATCACTTGCTCAAGTATGTATGCTGATATCCGCATAGCACTTGTCAGCTTCTTTTTTAAAATGATGGTACGTGAGTCTTCTTCTTGGCTGATTCGAAAAAAATTTGTATGGTGGCTATGTCCTTGGCAACTTATGAATTATCAAATGGCTTGCCTTACGTACGTTGCTGATATGTATGCTTATATATGATACCTTACGTATGTATGCTGATATCCGAATAGCTCTTGTCAGCTTCTTTTTTAAAATGATGGTACGTGAGTCTTCTTGGCTGATTCGAAAAAAGTTTGTATGGTGGCTATGTCCTTAGCAACCTTTGAATTATCAAATGGGAGCCTTACGTACGTTTCGTCCCGGCCAAGGGACTTATCAGAGACCTTTCGTTGGAATCTTAAATGGCCAAGTAACTGCTTAGAGTCCCATTATATGCTCAAATTTTTGAATTCAAGTTTTTCTTTTCCTATTTTGAGCAAGCTAATGAAGGGCGGTCGTTAGACTGCATCTTATATCGCCCAAGGGAGGTTTTCGACGCGGGAATTCATCGTTAATGTTTGAGCACGGTGCATACAGCATTTACTCTTTTACAGAAAAGCGCGCCCTTTGGTAATGACTTCCTTCATTTTGGGGATCTTGTAGAATTCACGCTAGCGACGAGGAGCGATGTCGAGATGAGAAGTAGAATTCTACCGATAGGTCTTGCTGGGCGGTGGTGGCGAATGGAGTGCGTGGATCTCTTGGTATACTGCCAGTGGATCAGTTGTCTTTGCGAGACGACCGCACAAAATATGAATGTCTTTGCAAGAAATGCCTATCCCGTACGGTCTTTTAAAGTTAAAATTTGATATTTAGGAGGGTATTAGAGCAGAGGTAGTCTGAAGGCCGCATGGGTGGCCTTATCAAAACGCTGCTTGTCTTTCGACTCGATCATGCAAGTTTACGTGCTCAGCTGCCTCCTAGTCTGCATTCTTGGCCGCCGCGCGTGGCGTTGTTGAATATTTGTAAGGGTGACGTTGGCGGTCCTAGTTGATATTGTTCCTCTTGTCTGTTGCGTTCTTAGAGCCTTTATGTTTATGGCTAGGGTTGTTTTGCTGGTACGTCTACCCTTACGTGGCGTCAGTTCGTAATTTGGTTTGAGCATGTATTAGAGTGCAGCATGTTAGGTATTCCCTTTAGCTCAAAATTGTTTGGCTATTGGTATAGAGGGAGAGCATTGTTGTGCACGTTTTTTTTTTGTGGGTACGTCTGAATTATTCAGTAGCATCTATCCATTATAAATGGGGTGCTTCGATCTATACATCTTGTGAGTTCGGTTTGTCATTAGCACGAGCGTTATCCTGTTCGCTCTTTAACAATCGTCTGTAAGGCGCTTGAAATATTAGATAAATATTTTTCGAATTTCTTCGGCAGAAAGCTTTAGTGAGTTTATTTAATTAAGAAAAAAGAAAATTCGTGAGGATTTTTATGGAAATAAGATTTGCGACAAAAGAGTTTGAAAGATATTTATGTTCGTTGACCTCGTGCTGTTTGTTTTTTTGTTGTTATTCCCTTCACTTTCTTTTTCGTGTGGGTGCTGCCGCCTTTGTGTTCATAAGGGTATGCTACGTAATTGACGTGGTGATTCAGATCGCCAGTTGAGCTGCACGCATGCGCGGCGGGTTCAAGTAGCAACTCAGGAACAAAAAGCGCCAAGTATGCTTACATTAAAAGGGTTGAAGCGCACTCGCCCACGGTCTTTGCAGTAGGGTAGCTCCGTCGAGCTTGATTTGCATGCCGCACAAAAATTACGTCATCACCCTTCTCCTAAGCTAAAGGTTAAGCTAAGTAGATGCTTGATTGCATACTTCAATTTAGAATCATTTTGTAGGTGTGTTGGTTTACCGCTTGGCTACTGTGAGTTTACCAGTTATGGATCGAGAACCCGTGCGACTAGATGGTATATATAGCGGTTCTCAGCGTGTGGGCGAAGGCATGAATAGTATGGCTGGTGCGTGTACGAAACCTGAACACTGCCAAGGACGATACAGAAAAAAAAAAAGAAGAAGCGAAGGAATTGTCCAAATACACGAGAAAAGGTACTTATTTCCAACAAAAAGACGTCAGGAAAATCCGAGGCACGGATGCTGGAATGTGTTTCTCTTACGAGGATCATCTTGAAACTACTGTTCACGAGATGAAGGCAACAGAGTAGATGCCCAGCGTAGTCTCCAGTATGTGGTCAGATTTGCCATGTTAACCTGTTTGGAGGCAATTTACCTCTAAAGTGCGCCACTACAATCCCCGTTCATCGGAGGAAGAATACATGGTGGCTAACGTGCCACTGTTTTATTCTTGGTGGTAAAGAGTCAGGACTTTCCCCGGATGCGCAGTCCATCGATCGTTGGTGACAGCAAATGAAGCCTGTTGTCGGATGTTGTTTGAGCCACTCAAGGAGCTGCAGAGCTCCGTTCCTGCCCACAGAAGCTGGCTCGGACGACTGGTCGATGCCTCAACGATCCTGTGATCGCTGTCCCGTCTGTGATCTGTGATCGCACTGTCCCGTCACCAGGAGACACCTTTCGTAAAGACCTTCCCAGCAGACGACGACGTCCTACAGTTGCTGGTCATGTCTTTTTAGGAGATTCTCCAGACAGGGTAGCCACAAACATTTGTCACATACCCTGCTTGCCCACCGACCGCCGCGTGGAGGCTCTCCTTGTTGCTTGGTAAGGTGACGGTGTATGGACTAGGTGCCATTAA
The DNA here is from genome assembly GCA_003687565.2 of Craspedacusta sowerbii. NCBI lineage: Eukaryota > Metazoa > Cnidaria > Hydrozoa > Limnomedusae > Olindiidae > Craspedacusta > Craspedacusta sowerbii. Next base: position 9,594 of record QQSS02179930.1, read on the forward strand.
ACCACGTAAGTTGGCCGGTGACCGTGTGACTGCAAGGGGCCAGTCTACTCGATGTCATAGCTACCAGAATAGCCCTTCTTATATTTGGGACGCTTCCAAGTGTCACCACTTTTTCAGCATGGTGTAGGCAGTTTGAGAGCTTAATATCTGGTCCAGTCTAGTCCAAAGCAACGCCGATCACTGCAAGCTCTCTAGAGCTGTCATGATAGTTATAGGCTTAAATAAATTAACAAACATAAAAAAAGAATCATTCCCCCTATCATGTATGTATAGTTAAGGAAAGGTAACCAGTTGAGACGCCAACCGGGACGAAACGTACGTAAGGCTGTCATTTGATAATTCAAAGGTTGCCAAGGACTAAGCCGCCATAAAAATTACTTTCGAATCTGCACGGAAGGGACTCGCGTACCACTATTTTAAAGAAGAAGTTGACAAGAGCTATTCAGATCTCAGCATACATGCGTAAGGTATCATATATCAGCATACATATCAGCAACGTACGTAATACATACATACATGCATACATGATACTCTGCATGTATATATATATATATATATATAGTTTTGTATAGGTTTTGTGAAAGAGTGTAAGAAATCGCAAAGTAAGCATTGCCTATTCAGGTAGTCAATATCTTGCATGGTAGTTCTTAATAAGTAAAAAGTAGCTAGAAGAATAGATAATAATCTCTAACACCTTCAACGATGAAAGGTAATAAACCAAGATAGGATTGGCTGACAAAGCATGCTAGGAATAGGATGCTGAGACCCTTGGAAAGAACGTATAGCACATATTTCACATAAACAAGCGAGAAGCACGATGCTCCATAAGATTAACATCACTTTAAGGGAAGAAAGGTTAAGAAAGGATAAAGGAATCTTCAATATAGATCAGATCCTTTTTCGCAATGAGTTCGGCTATCGCATCGAAATTGTAACTTTCAATTTTCATCGTAATTGTAACTTTCAATTAACTAAATTTTCAATTCATTCACGGATTTTTTTATGCTTGATTGATCTCACATCTAACAGGGGAAAATATGTCACTACGTGCTGAGTCTCTTGACTTTGAATGGTATATGAATGCTTCTTTTTAAGATATCAGTTAGGTACTGGTGAGCGATAAGACTATTTATCACAGACATGTGTTCCAAAAAATTCAGAATCTTATGCTGCTTATATAACATGAGATCGGTCCTCGAATTAGATTCCAAAATGACATGCATAACATTATATTACTGCTTTTTTTTTTTTACTTTTCAATATGAAGAAGCACATTGACCACTTGCCTGACGTGTTTTAATTAGATTTAAAACTGTTGTTTGCATTTTGGAAGAAAGCGCGGTAGTTTTTTTTAACCATTATTTTTGTTTTGTAATCTTGCCATGTAATATTATCCTGTGGCTTTAACCAGTTACTTAATTATACATATAAACCCCCCAGGGACATGATAAAGTTAGAAGAAACAAGGTTATGAGTGATAGTCATGAGTCATAATATGACAATTCGTGTTGCAATTGATAAACAAGCTATAGAATTCCTTTGACTATGTTAGAATATGTCTCTACTTACATGAAAGCTCGAAAGTAAGCCGCAGTAAGCCTGAGTTTGCCAGAGCCTTGAGGCTGCATAATGCAACTGCAACTTGGAGTCCCATTAAGAACTTTAAACCTCTGGAGACCTCGAGAGTTCTGTCTGACGAGAACATAAGCCTTCAAGTGCACAGGTGCACGAGATTGTCACGGTTTCAGCAACCTGACCCCAAATAATATGAACATTGCCAGCTGCGTTTTACGAGTGAACGTAGAGTTAAATGATACAACGATCCACATGCCAAAGCAATGAATAGCTTTCTTACAGATCCGTCTACAAATGTAAAAGTCAAGATAACAACTTCTTCCTACAAGGGAGCTCTTGCAAACGCCTGCCTCTTCCATAATGCAGCCTCAATTGATTCAAAGATTCTTCACAAAAACGAGGCTCTTAGCCGGGTCCACGTGCGTGCGGACGTTTCCGAGTTTGCGCGAAGGATTTGTTCGGGATATATATTCTTAACATGTTTAATGTGCTAGGTTAGGAGCAGATTTTCAAACTAATTTTTTTTCTATTGATTTGTATTCCACAGGAGCAGAGTGTATATTTTGTTGTGATATGTACGTATTTTTTATTTGTATACTTGTATCTTTCATATTTGTCTTCCTGGTGGGGTTGTCGTTTCCCTTTGTTTACTTTTTCTTTGTTTGCTTTGACAATGTTAGCGTCCATTGAAAGCTTGTCCTTGTTTTCTTGTAATGAGAGAAAAAAGGTTCAGTTATGGCAGCTGAAGCTCAAACTAAAGTGCAAAAGTCTGTAGAGACCATGCTGGAGCGACTTGAGAAGGAGCAGCTGCGTCCTATTTTGGTGCGGAGAATTAAGTCTTTATTGCTTAGAATTTGTGAATTGTGGTGCGCTTTGTTAATGCCATGAATCTGATCCTTCAATGTTCATTGCAAGCAATGCAGTCTTTCCTTGACTGATAATGTGTTTTGTGTTTCTGCATGGTGAGTGTGTGTTGGCCCACTGTATTTCTTTTTAGTGGACACTTTTACACTTGCATTATGCAAATCGGACTTACTTTGGCTCGTATTTTTATAACCATTGTCTATCTTGTTTTGAAATTTTTAAACAGATTGGCAAAAACTACCTTTATAGTTGTTAAATAGTTACTGGTGGAATGTTACCTTAGGCTGGAGTTGGAGTTAAATGCTTTAAGTTGTCATCGTTGTGAAGCATAAGGTTTCATTGACACGTTGTTGTGGATCATCACTATAATTGATACATGCTGCCTTAGCTGACTTCGCACACAAGTTGTGCCTAGATAAATTGTTGGTGCACCCTACTCTATATCGAATGCTAGGCCTTGTTAAGATTGGAGGACTGTGATGCATGAGTGTAGTTATTTTGCCTATCTCATCTTATTTGTTTACCGCGACTTGTGTTTTAGAACAAAAATTTAAGAAAGGTAGTTGCTGCCTAAGTTGGAAAGTGCTTCCAGTAAACAATTTGATGCAAAGCCTGATTGTCCAATTGCTGGAATAGCATTCCAATTTAGATTGAGCATTTTACAAATGCATCATGCATTAGAGCAGCTACGCCAATTCTGCCCACATTTTCCAGTCATTTCAGCAATACTGGATTAGTTATGGAATCTTTTCAATTATTTTGTTACGCCTAGTTGTCATTATGACTTGATCTCAAGATGAGCAGAACCAATGAATAGGGGCTTGCTAGTTATCTGAGCATACCAAGAAAGTTAGGCAATGATGATCAAACCCAGCCTGGGCAAGCACCATGTGAGACTTTTTTTAAATTTGCATATGCGGTATTCTAAAATGACTTGTTTCTGCATGGCCTTTGTGTCAGATAGGGTTGAGCTTGGCAATGCTGTTATTTAAAAATAAATTTTGTCTGAGGAGTTTGGTTTTCACTTACTGAAGGATGAATAATCACTTGCAATGATGCAGGTCAGCGAAGGGAAGCAAAAGCGAAATAATTATATCATTTATAGGTCTTCACAGTTTACAAGCCATCGCTGAAATGTGCTTTGGTTGTAGGCCTAGGTGAAATGACACTTTAAAAATGTTCTGGTTGGATGAATTCTGATTCCTGCTGGCAGTTTTGGTAATGCTGCTAAAGTTAGAATTGAACAACAGACTATGACTAGGAATGGGACTATGAGGCATAATTAGCATTTCGGACTTCTTAACCAAGCAATGATGAATCTCTTAGTTATGCAAGTGACTCTCAGACAACAATGATTCGGTCACCCCTAAAATGCATCCTATTTTGCTAAGTGACATAAGCAGTGTTTTCGGACGCGTTCGAGACGCTCCTAAACTGCCTCCTTCGTACGCAAAGCCTCTCTGTTAAGAAGCGTTTTAGGAGTTATTTTACTGGTATTATTTTACAAATATTGTAAAACTGGACTGCATACACCAAAGTTTGGTTACCTCTCAGCATGTGTTTTTTTTTTTAGGCTAATGCTCATTTATGCAGCGCGCGGTGTTGTCAGAATCAGATGATCTCAAAGGAAGGTATGGAGAGTTGCATGCAGAATTGTTTCCAAGCTCCTCAACAAATTCAAGAGTATATCGGTAAAGAGCTTTCAATTTTCCAAGTAAGTCCGATTCCGTTGTAATTAATATCTTTTCAGTTTCCTGATATGTAACTGAATCGCTCAGATTTGAATTGCTTACTTCACATCGATTTTACGAGATTGTTGAACTGGAGCCGGTAAGTGTATAATAATTAATAATCGCGTTTCATTGTGGCTTTGTTTTCAGGATCGACTGAGCCGATGCGCTCGTAGCTGCCAAGATGGCGTTCAGGACAAAGTTACTGGGAGCACCACGCAAGCCGAAGTTAATAAACTACAGGGCGAACTCGATGAATGTATTATTAAGTGTTGCAATTCTCACATTGCGCTTCTTCCTAATATGTTAACTCGCTTGAGCGAAGCTCTAAAGCAAGTGAGTAGTCCCGGTTTGGACGTAGGTAAAGTACCGCAGAATAAGTGAACTTAGGTAGTATATCTGTTTTAATTGAATATATATTTTTGCTGTTGCAATTTACATTTCTGAATTTAGTTCCACGTTTGCACCTCCAGAAATTGCGTTTTTAGAAGATGGACACATAATTGGGTGTATATCAATCGAAGCACCCCTTTATGTTATTAGTTTAGACCGAGGCATGAATGGATGGATGGACGGACGGACGGACGGACGGACCGACGGACGGATGGACGGATAGATGGATGGATGGATGGATGGATGGATGGATGGATGGATGGATGGATGGATGGATGGATGGATGGATG
>QQSS02179941.1:0-14442 GCA_003687565.2 Craspedacusta sowerbii
TATATATACATATATATATATATATATATCCATTAGTGTATTTGAGTAGATGTAAAATCCAAAGCTTCGAACTAAAAAAAAAGCAATATCGTGGTCGACAGAAAGACTGTGCGCTCAATTTTCTTTTTAGTTTAAATTAAACATCACATCACAAAGATGATTAAACATTTGCATTTCAAACATCTCAGTATTGTTGTTTAGCCTTACCTTGGCTATATACGCCTTCAGGTTCGACTGTGGCTACCAGACTTTTGCCTTACTGGCTTACAACATCCTGATGCTCGAGATCAACCTCGCAGTTAACTTCACTAGTGATCGCTGGTTTTGGACTTCTGTTTGTCAACATAGAAGTAATCGGCGCTAAAAAATTATCTGTGGGTGTTGTTGATATGTATCTTATCTCAAATCTGGATCAAACAACATGGTCTGCGTACGACAAACTTGACTTGAGCTGGATTAATTGCGATTTATTTGCAAGTTCTTATCCCTTATCTTGAGCCAACTTCTCCAGGAACGGGATCGCTGGGACAAGTTAGCAGGCCGAGAATTTACGTAAACGCTCTATCGTCATGAAGCCTTATCGGGGAAAAAAATCGACGCTTCATCTTAGACTTACTCCAAACCCTTGGGCTGCTGTTCATCTCTGGATTGTACGATATCATTGTACCCAGTCAACTGAAATGCATACCTGTCGTCAAGCGATTCATCCTTAAATTCATCCTTGAATTCATCCTCAAATTCATCCTTATCGAATCCATCGAATTCATCCTTAAATTATGAAAAAAAAAGCAAGCTCATTTGGTCCAGTGATTAGGGCCTGCACATATTGCCCGATAAAACTTCGCATAAGCAAGTAAACAACATGGCATCTATAATTATTTAGTGAATAATATGATAGCTAGGTAGTGTTAGGCAGTAAATTGCAGCATCTAAGTGCGTGATGGCTGGATACCATGTGGCCAAATCGTGTCACTTGTAAGAAAAATCTCTCGTTTAAGATATTACTTAAGATCTATTATTAGAACCCCCCTCTTATCATCTTAGCTTTATTCAATTGCGGATGCCTCGACTGTTCGTGTTAATATTTACGGATGAATAAAGAGTAACTTTAATTTCCCGAGTTAGAGTAAACTATGAATTGAAGTGACTACTGGGAACAATTATAGAGTTTTGACATCCGAGAAAAGATCAGAATTCTTCCGTTCTGCTTAAGTGCATGTAGAAAGTCTTTAAACTTTCAACTTTTCACGAGCAATCACTTGCGGTTTCAGTGGTGGTAAGGACTTGACTGGACTTTTCTAAGACACGCAAAGAGCTTGACATCCATGTCGCAAATTCATATAAAAACTTGCTTGGGTGAAAAACGTTTACCGAAATTTTGAGATTTCCTAAATCTGCCGTGGACAGCCCTCAATTGCGTTTGAGTTTTCTTTCCCCAAATGAGGCTGCCAGGAGTAAAATTGAGTGAAATATCCAAACAAAATTTAAGTCTAATCTGCAATGGGGAACGTACTCAAAACTCTGGCTACGAAAGGGGCGTGCCATGCACTAATTTCAGGTGGGCTCTAATTACAACATATAAATCCTAGATAAAGGATATAGTTCTTATCGTAATTAAACAACTCCTTTATGATTAGCATTGATGCATTGTTTGTGATAAAAGCGGCGTTCAGAGTGTTTTGAAAGTTGTGTGTTTTATTATATATAAGACATTTAAATTGTTGTCGATAATTATTTCAATCAACCAGATGCCCTATTATTAGGCCCTATTATTTCCTGCTTGGTTTTCTCCTACGTTGTCTCTTATTCTAATTAAAAAGGACCTTGCAATCGAATTTCGCAGAGCCATTGCAGTATCGTTTCACCCACGCAGTTTAGTGCTTCAGGGGCTCCGTTTTTAAGATCTAGAACGGCGACTCTGTCTTCTTCCTGCGAGTTTGGGCATAGTTGGATGCTTAGGCTCCAATTATTCTTTGCGTACTCTATTGGAAGCCCAGATTGTGACGATGGGTCTACATCCAACAGCTTGCTGAAATAACTTTGACACTAATCTGTATGCGGGGTTGCTGAGGGGCTGTTGTCTCGTAGAGTTTTGCAGGATATGTTGACGTTTTCCGCCCACTGATTTCTTTCGCTACTTCTCAAGTTCACTAGATGTTGTTCTCAAGTTTGTTTTCTATATGCTCTTGACAATCGTGTAAGCTTGCCTTTGATGTTGTTCGGAAGTCTGGTAAGAGATCTTTAGTGCGTTATTCACTTATTGCCAAAGATTTTTTCTTTATTTTAACGTCGACAAGATTATTTTTGTTTTAATATTGACAAGATTCTACGAAGTTGAAAGTTAAGAGATGTGCTTTGGGTTGTTCGAGCGCCTTTGGCATTGGTGCCACGGAAGATTACGAGAGTACGTGAACCTTGTGAACTACCTTGTGAACCTAAATCTTTGAAGATGGAAATGGCAAAGCCAGTCACTTCCTTGTTTCGGAATGTTCCAGTTCCATTTAAAGACCAAGTGATAGCTGACGCAATGACCCCAAGTAGTAATTAAATAGATATATAATAAGAATAGCAAATGCTCAATTCGTTCTTTGCAACAAATCAAATTTCTTCTCCTAAACCTGCGCCGCTTATACTGAAGTGTAGGCTGTTGCGGCATAAGATTTTCATGCGCCAAATTTTTCCTTCTTATTATTACAAATTTCTAAATCTTTTGCTTGGAGAATCTGTCTTGGAGAAACCACCTCTCTAATTCTCATGAAATGAATGAATACATGATGATACAATTATTTTGTACAAGAGCTGTTACCACAAGAAAATGAGATCATCAATGTCCCAGGAGTTATCCATAATAGATGATTGGCTCCGTGGGCATAGACTATCTTATAGACTATCTTGATGAAAGTAAGACGAACGTGATTCTATTTTGTTTCAGAAAAAAAAAGCAGTGTGAGGTATAATTAAAGGTGCCAGTCAAAGGAAAATATATATATGCCTATTAAGAAAGTAAAATATCTAGGTGTGACCTTTGATCCGCACCTCTCAAGGAAACCACACAAGGCTTAATTTGCTAAAACGATAACGAAAGCAAACAGCCTACTTTTGAAAATTCACCACTATGTCGACTCAAGCACTCTTTAATCGATCTACTACAGTCTTTTGCACTCCCAAATTTCCTGTGCATGTTTGACTTGGGGATTTACGGAAAAAAATCTGGTAAGACGTTAAGCGGGCAGTCAGAATAATCAGTTTTTCTGAATATAAAAATATATATATGCATAAAGACTTTGAAGAGGAAGATGTACTTAGACTAAATTTGTGCCTCCTTATGTGTGATTTGAGCCATCAAAAGTTACCCATGGTATTTTATTATTATTTTTTTTCCTCTGCCATGTTTTTTTTTTCTAGTTCCTTTTCCAATTTTTGTTGATGCATGAAATTGCAACGCCCTACATTTACTATTTATTCCATATGGTAACAGATGTGACTCGGGAGCAACTCCTATGCAACGAGTTTCGACTCAATAGATTTTTTTGAAGCTTTTCCCTTGTTCTGCGTTTCAACTTACTGCGAAATAGTTGAGTTGGGATCCTCAATCCGATTAGCCCAGCTTAAAAGGATGAATCTCTCTCTCTCTCTCTCTCTCTCTCTCTCTCTAGTGATTGACTTTTGGAATTGATGTACCTAGCCTATTCGGCCCAAGAATATTCATGAGACATCGGTTTGCGCATTGTTTGTAAGTTTTCAAAGCACTTACAGAGGAAATAAATCTTTGTTGCTGCTGTTGTTGATGGATGTTAATATTGATTAGTGCCTTCTTGGCACCTATTGGAAGGTCTTATTTCAGTATTAGGCCGTTTAGCAGAGCAGCGCAGCCTCTTCGGATATTGCTAAATGGTGCAATGGAAGTTCATTTTATTATTGCAGCTCTGAGAAACATGAGCCACTTTCTGCACACCTTCGCTATGCCACTCATGTGTGGCGTTTCACCAGTGATGTCATTTCAACATTTTCTTACAAACATTGCGTGGAACGCGTTAGGATAAGCTATTTCTTGTTAGATTTACTGTTCAATCGCAACGCCCGAGAAGAATTCTAGGATTTTTTTGTAAGATCGTAAATGCTTTGGCATGTGCTGACAGCACAATGCAAAGCCATTTTCGCCTTCTGAATGAAAACTGAGGTCACATATTAAGATGTTTAACAGTAAGGGACTCAGAACGGAGACTTTGCTTCCTGAAGCAATCCGCTGACAGCACAATGCAAAGCCATTTTCGCCTTCTGAATGAAAACTGAGGTCACATATTAAGATGTTTAACAGTAAGGGACTCAGAACGGAGACTTAGCTTCCTGAAGCAATCCGCTGATATGCACTGGGATTACTCGGTATGTGAACCGCCTGTAAAATGGATGTAAGCAAGGGAGCCCACGATCGGTGCATGCGCGCCGAGTTTTGCCATCAGTAGACCACGTGGAGTTCAGGCAACAGCTTTGGGTACGTATAATGTAGAATTTTTCTCCGCGTCTCCACCAATCGAATCAACACAAGCTGACAGCTACATTCCGTATTTATGCAGAACGTTACACTGCGTATAAGATGCTTTTCAGGCAACTCCTCTTTCGCAAACAACCGCACACTTCGTATAGGAGAGCTACAACCAACTCTTTCGCAAAGGTCCGGGAACTCATTGAGGCTTCCGTTTATTGCATTTTTGTCTTGGGAGTCGGCCGATACTTCCTTAGAAAATTTTCGGAATGGGAATTCGGGCTTCTAGCGATCCGCTTGCAGCTTTTAGTTTGATTACAAATGGGGTGATCCACATCCCTCTCATGGATATGAACCACCCACCAGCTCGCGCCAAAAATCTGCAGAGTAGTCATTGCGGTCGCAGCTGCGTTTCGCTACGTATAGGAAGTAGTTGAGAACTTCAGTGAGTTGCTCTCGCATACTGACGTAAATCGAGAGATTCTAAGGTCCATAACGTAAAGAATGATGAGAAGATGAACGAGAATGCACTATCACAGTCCCACAAACGGAGACTCATAGCGCCAAGCCAAGGACTGATAGTGAGAATTTTGCGAAGAAAAACAAGCGATAGAAAACACTGAAGATAATCAACTTCTAATACTCTCTCCTTACTAAACCAAGCCTCTGATATTTTTGCTTGGTGCTAATCAGAGCAAACGGGCTTGCAGCCAAAACAAGATTGCTATAACAAAGTGCCGAGAATTCGACAAGGAACACGTCCAAACAATAGAGTAATGCTGCTTAAAGGCGAGCTCGTTTTCGCGAAATGAAAGCTCCCATTGAATTACGACCAGCCTTGAGAACAGAAACTCGAAATCCTGAGCTAATTAGTTAAGATGACGCATTTTTCGGCTTGGGGTTTATGGTTCAGGCGACTTGGACTCCGATGCAGCCTCTGTCGAGGCGGGCGCCGGAACCTTTCCTGCAACGTCCTCTTCAAGATCCGGAATGTCTAAATCAACAACGAGAAAGCACTACAAACTAAGGAACACCTCAATTCAGACTGGCATTAGGAATAAGCTGATATGCATAACAAAAAACGAGCAATATCAACTAAGGGTTCAACCTCACCACTTTTACCTCACCTAAGGGTTTCCGAAATTAAGGTGCAAAAGCTTCAGTAATGCATGCGTGAAGTACGTACGGACTTACGCATGCATCCAATACACATGAATGCCCGGCGCCATGCTATACGCTTAGATCATGTCACTCAAATAAGACACGGTTTGCGGGAATTTACGACTAAAGACGGTTTTAACAAGGCCGTCCAACACGACTGATTCAATGGTGTTCATGTCGCCTTCTACCGACCTTCGTCATCACTATCTTCTGAATCTGGAATATCCCCAGGGTCAAAGTCACCACCACCGCCCATATTTTTCATCATGTCCTCCAGATTAGCGTCATCATACCGACCAAACTCTTGATCTGAATCGTCCTCTTCTTTCCAACGATTGAAGTCCACTTTGACGTAAGGGTGCTGAAAATAAATGTTTCACAAGAAATCATCCATAAGCAAGTTACACAGACACAGAACTTACACAAACACAAACACACACGAACACACATGCATGAGCGGAGAAGTACACGTAAACGCACAGTAAATTTGTCAAAACAGCTCGATTTCATATCGCTGTTGCACAGTCAATCATTTGATATTAAGTCGAACGCACCATGGTTCACGCATTACCACGAGCATCTATCATATGAACAGACTAAGATTCTCAGGCGTTAAAAGTTCTCGAGATGGCCACCTAAGATGTATCCGAGAATCAAGCCCACCTTACCTTCAATACACACATGTTAAATGGGTGCACAAAACTATTTCATAAGATAAAAAGGTCTCAACGATGCTCATTAACATTAGGCAGCATGTACAAAATCGTTACCCAAATGAAGGGGGCAGAATTCTCAGCAAGAGCAATTAAGACCTAAGATTCTTGCATACTCGCTCATATGCTTCTCAGTGAAGTTAGCTTCTGATTAGAAAAGACACAGAAAAATCCAATAACCATATGCAATGAATTTTGAAACCATCACGAAGAATTAAATTTTTCCGGTACCAACTAACACGATAATCATCGATGTATTTTACAGATAACAAACCAAATCTAAAGGATCAAATCGGACCGCCCCTTAACAAAGTATGGACCATTCTGATCTTCCTCATATGAGAACACCATAGACGTCTCGTAGATTCCTAAATCTTAAAGTGCAAGGCAGTATCTATCCACCCCTTGATCGGGACTAGGACCAGTCCTTTTGCAGTGGGGCTTTGACCATAACAAGGAAAGCACAATCAAACCAGTCTTCGGTTATTAAGACTAGTGCATTTTTATCTTACTCAATGAGGGGCTTAAACAAATAGCTTATGGTGTCAGTTTTATTGAAGAGTAGATTGTGTCCTTGCAAGTCATGCTAAAATAATAATAAATGCTATTTGCAGGGTAAAAACTAACAGAAATCACAGATATAAATTTGCTGGTGGCTTGGTATGTCTGATCTAGTATAGACCCTTTCTCACAAAGCCAAACACGTGCAGATTCAAATACAGGTGTAAATGAGAAAAATGCATATAAGCACATCAGTCCACCCATCCACCCATTAGTATTGGTAACCCAGTTTGCATCAGCATGCAAGGTTCATTTGGTTGTAGATGGAAGAGAAAACAAGCTTTTGATTTTAGCCATAATCATTTGAGAATGGCATAAACATACTCTAAAACCCAACAAGAAAAGCTTTCATGGGAATACAAGCTAATCCAACTTTGAAGAATGTGTCTACGCACATTACTTTAGAGAAAGAGCAAACTACATACTAAAAAAAGAGCCTTAATGCTTATACTGCATTATTACACTATATATACAGAAAGAATACTAGTTTTAAGCCATTATACCTTAATTTTGTCTTTCAGGAGTCTGGGCCACCAGGATGCACTTGTATCCTTCTTTTTAAACTGAAAGTAGAATTCTCTTCCACCTTTCCTTTGCAAGGACTCCTTAAAATTGGAGATTAAATTGATACAAACAAAGCAGATGGAAACTTGCTCCTTAAAAAAACTTCTTATACAACTTAAGCATTTTGAAAATCATTATTCTCAGTGAACGCAACATAAGACTATATTTGCTTAGACCCTGAAAGTACTGAGAATGGAGATCTAGATTGAATTTCTGCTGAAAGATGCCCAACAAGAGAACTTATACTGTTGTAGGACCAGAAAAAGCATAGTATTTTACCTGGGGCACAAGTTCTGAGTAAAACTCAAGGTCAACAGCATACTCTACACCTTCCTTTCCACCTCGACAGCTACAGAAAGCAAGCCCATAAAACTTTAAATTTCAGCAGCTGCTTTTAAGCTCAAACAAGAAACAAGAACAAAAGAATCTCTGCTCATGCGAAACTTCAAAAATGCCACTTACATCAAGAGAGCTTAAGTGAGTGACAAAAATCAAAACAGATAACCAACCATGATACTTAAGAACTAAATTAAGTAAGTGTTCAAAAAAAATTGGGGAAACTACTCCTGCCTACCTCATAACTAGCTTATTTCCTTCCAATTGTATCTTTTCATCGTGTATGTCATCAACTTGAATACTCACTAGTATATAATCTTTTCTTTGTGCCCAGAGAACGGGAGGATGTGTGGGCCTACAGTAAAAATCAAATCCAATCAGAACAATCAAAAACATAGGCATCAGTTAATATCTAGGTATTTACCCAATTAACATAAATTTTGGAGCCTACACAAGATAAAACAATAAATACCATAAAATAAACCCCTTTTGTCAACTGTAAAGTAGGAGTACAAACAATAATTTCAATCATTAACAATAAAATGCCCAGAAAGGAAGCTAGAGAAATCAACAAACTTGCATATGATATACAAGCTTTGCCTACACCCAGACATTGCAATTATGCCGTATGTGATGCATCATAGATTTGAATATCATAGAGTAAGTTTGTCACGGTCAACGATCACTAAGTTGCATGAGAATATGACCTTACTTGACAAGATGCAGGAATCATTAGGGATTCAAGCCTGTATGATTTAGCTACATAGGATATGGATTCCTCATAACTCAGTAGCACACCCAAAGTATATGCTATCACTTTGTTTGCTGACTGGGGCAGCATGTCAGTATAGACAGTGGAGACGGCACAAGGCTTGATCTGCTCGATCACTGGGACAGTAAAAGGTTAAGTGATAAATTCTAATGTTGTGAGTGCAGTAACCCTATAGCAACACATCAATTTCCAAAATTAGTAATAAATAGGTAAGCTCTGTTAACAAGCAAGCATTTCCCTCACTTCAGTTCATAGGTTATGCATCGTAAAATCTGCAATGAAGAGCGTAGCAACTATCTATATATGAAACTCAAAGGACCCAAGGTTTTCTCTTCGGTGAATTGGAGAAAGGAAGTTCATTAGTAGCCAGCACGCCCATTTTGGCCTGTACATGTAAGTGCCCTTACCGGCAGCATTGGAATGAAACTAGATAAGCGTCAATACGATAGCAGTCCTTTAGCTCATGCCCCAGAGAAAGTCAAGACTAGGTAGAGATGAAGCTCAAGCGAGTCGTGATCGTAAATCTATTATTCAGCAGGCTCTCGCTTCTTTCCTCGTGGAATCACACATATGAGCTAAACTAAAAAAATACATAATATTCCTTCAACTAAATTCTCGCTGAACCATAACAGGCATTCAACTTACATGATGGAAGTCGAGTCAAACCGGAGACAGCGCAGGATGAAGATCCAGAATGTTCTTCGCCCGCCAAAAGCGATAGCCGCATGGTCTCGACCTGCTAAGGGGCATCCAGTCACAGTCACGGTTACTTCATAAAAACAACGATTCAGCACTAGGGTGTCTCGGAGAAAGAAAATTATATTTTCTTGGGTAATTTAAATAGTGGAAGTTTGGAATCTTTATAGAATTGCATAAAGAGCTATACTGTAAACCAGAGTATTCATTCTAGTTCTTCCCATATAAAGTAAAAGTCGCTTTGGTAGTGATTTGCGCCAAATAACATACCGATGGTCTGACATTGTCTTGCTTTACGCTTTACTGAGGCCAAAAACCCAAGGCATATCGAAGTAATAAAGCAAAACATAAAGAATTGATAGTTATGTATATAAAAAACTTCATAAAGATCCTAATAATCTTGAATTGAGATTCAAGGCGCGCTAGTTATACATTAGATCATTCTTGGCGGCAGACTGTAGATGAACAGTGATGCAAAGTTTACCTTCGTTTTTGGTCCGACAGTAAAGAACACGAAAACCTTTATTTGAAAAATTTTGTTTTTATTAGGCAACGCACAAAGCCGATTAAGTTTACTGCCAATTATACAGCCAAAATGACCAAAACGTCAAAACGAAGCATCTTCGCACTTAAGATTCGCGTCCTACCATCACAAAAAAGCCTGCCATGCTGCATCAGAGTTTAAAGTAAACTATGACACAACATCCCTTCAGTCCTATAGTAACATCGCCTCCATCACCAGATATCTCTGATAACGCTGCGCTTGTTGCAAACTTTAATATCTCATGAATGACCAATTCTAGCTTAGAGAAGGGAGAAAAGTTATCAGAAAATGTTGCAGAAATGAATACCGTGATTATACTGTGATTTCTGAAGGCTCTCGCGATGCACAATTTCATTGCTAGAGCAGTCACAATAAGATCTTCCCTTTCCAATTGGCAGTATGCTTTTACATGTACATAAACGCAAATACACACAAAACACACGCTGGGGTATTTCTCTTCTTAATATGAGTTACATTTATGGACATTGCTTTAAACGGCAAGATTGATGTACTATTTTATGCTTCCCCTTGCTGCACCCTGGCAATGTTAAAATGAATCAAGGAGACGCTCTTACTTTGATTGAATAGACCGCTGATTATTTCAGCGATGTTGTTTACCTGCAAGAGTACGCATGGTTGGATAGCTTATTGCAAGCTCGTCTAAAAGAATTTTAGCCGCATTCAGAACGTACCAATCAAGTCAGCACTCATTTACGGAATGATTTTTCAAGTCGCGAAGAGCACGTAACTAAACAATCTAGGAGCGTTCTCATGTTGTGCAAACTTCTAGGCGCAAGTGCGTAACCCTTGTCTGAGATTTATATTGAGTGCTTTAATCTGGGAGAGAGACGTCTGATTCTATTATACACGTATGCAGACATTTGATTCTTATTGAATGCGGTAAAAGAAAAATTGGATGAATTTGCGCAAATACACAATCGACGGACTAGGGATAAACTTTCGATCTTCGTCATCGATATTGACGTAATAAATGTTTCTTGGAGAAGGATACGCACTTTCGAAAACATTGTTTTCATCCGGATTGGTGCTGGGCTCGCTGTTATGGTTTGCAATCCAACACTTGTTTTTGCCATCAGAAATAATTCGTCACATCTTAGAAGCGTCTAGAGGGTCTGCATACGTTGACTTGATTGGAATTAAGAGAGACTGGTGCCGAGTGCGCAGTAAGAAAGTGGCCTGGCGCGAAATGCTAGAGCCATGTAGAGAACTCGGATTTCTAAAGAAAAATCCCAGGTAAAGTGTAACCATTAACTGCCATCTTCCTGTTCCAAAGCTTTTGGCATTATTTTACCAACTATCTAAGATTTTTAAATTTAATTGGTGAACATGCTTGTAACAACGCAAATCCTCTCTTGATTGCTAAATTAAACAAATATCTTCATTAAAATGCTAATTACGATACGTTCATGAATCGTTAGAATTATTCGTTGGTCTTGGATTGTCAGAAAGACTCGTTGGTCGTGTATCGCTAGAAAGATTCTATGGTCGTGGATCGGCTAAAGTATTCGTTGGTCTGGATCGTTAGAAGTATTCGTTGATCATGAATCGTTAGAGCTATTTTTGTTGGTCGTAGATCGCTACAAGTATTTGTTTGTCACGAATCGTTAGACCTATACGTTGGTTGTGAATCGTTAGAACTATTAGTTCGCAAAAACTCCACATTCGATCAACATGGGGTACTCTGCTACTGCTGGTAGCGAAATGGGGTTTAGACAGTATTTACTTCTCAGACTAGATCATTTAATGCAAGCGTAAGGTCATTATGCAAGTGGCATGCTTGCCAAATAATTTCAGTCAATCGGCTTCCCAAAGAAGTGCTTCCTTTGCGCAAGGAATTTTTATGGGAATTCAATAGCAAAAAGATACATAGAAAAACTGTTATTATTATTACAATATGCATAATTTATGCCACTAATCGGGAAATAATCCGATGGTGGTTGTCATCGCTCCTATCGAATAAACATTTGGCTGAAAGAGCCACGACCTCGTGCCAACTTGAGTAATGAAAATCCGGAATGCCACTCAACCTATTTAAGGATTCGTTCTTAATTAATTCTTGGAAGCACTTAATTGGTTACACCCATTGCTGAGGAGTTCTTTGCAACGTGACTCGTGTAAGAGCAGTCTCACTTTGTAGATGCTTTGCAATCTTGTACACGACGGTTTCCTTCGTCTTCACGGCGAATTGTGTAGACCGAACTGCGCACTAAACGTTGATAGGCTGATCACGTTTTATTCAATGATGCTAGTTTTGATCCATTCATCCACACTGTACTTCATAGTCCTATATCCATGTCGAAACAGAGCAAAGATTCAGACTGATGATAAAATTAGCATCAGTATGAGGGGCTGCTATAACCTCATTAGCTGTACTCTAAATGAGAGAGTAGTCTCATTGTGTGTGCATATTGTAAACGCCAACTCAGATTTTGGTGGCACTCTCAATCCGATTAGCCCTGAGGCTATAGAGGATGCCTCCGTCATCAGAAATATCACTTACCATTTCAGTTTTCACTTCGAGTTCATTCTCCTTTTTTCTTTTCTTTAATCTATTTGATTTCTTTATGAATGGCATTTCTGGAGAAAAGTAAATCTTGTTGTTGTTGTTGTTGTTGTTGTTGTTGTTGTTGTTGTTGTTGTTGTTGTTGTTGTTGTTATAGAACAAATGGGACATTCTAGAATCGACGAGTCCCCATGTTGTTTCCTAGTCATTCTAGAATGTATTAGACGTGAGTTCAACAAGTGTTGAGCTATGCCACGTAACTGCGTAAGAGTATTGTGAAGTATGTAAGTGGGTTTGAATTCACAGAAAATTTTTTTTTTTTAAGTAAAAATATAATGCTCAATGGTGATCTATAGAGAGTACCTTAGTGTCTACTAATGGAAGAAGACTTACGCTGTACAGTGCATAAAAAAAGCAGCTTTCCCATGCCAGTGCGTGAGATTAAGGTTTCAAGCAAGGCCCGATGAGTTCTTCTTGCTCAAGTTTGTCAAGATAACTTGTCTACGACTATGAGTTGCAGAATGCAGTGCGACTTGGTTAGCCAAATCAAAACGCACGCAAATAAAATATGCTGGTCATTCTCGTAACTATATTTTCTGGTGGAGAATTTCTAATTGAGATTTGCAACGGCAGGAATAACAAGACATTTTAATGTTAAAGTAGCAAGAGTAACCAGCTGCCGGTAAATTCTCGCCATAGATATGCTACCGACCCAGCTTTCAGTGGTGTGGCCATGATAAGCATCATGCCTGCTGGAGAGCACAGCATGATACGAGTCGATACGTACACCCAACAAGGGGTTCAAAAGTCCTTCGGTGGAGATAGCATCAGAGTGATGTTCCGTGGTGTGGAGACTGTATCCGCAGCGGTGTTTGATCTACGAAATGGCAGCTATGAAGCCTTGGCGTTGCTACGCAACCCGGGAGAGTACGAAGTGCATATTTGGCTTGATTATACACAGTGCAAGGGGTTGAAGGATCCGCCTACGGCATGGTACGTCAAAGGTAAGAATTTAAGAGAGTTAATCAATATAGAATAAATTCGCCCACACTTTATGTTATCTGTAAACAACACCTTATTTTGCACAATATAATTAGAGAATCTATTGTTCATCTGATAATCCTGTAGCGAGTAGTTAGAACGATTGCAAAGACCGTAAGAATCTTCCTTAGCTATAGTTATAAAACTGGAAGCATTTCTCCATATGCTGGTGATGATTTGTTTTCTGTGAAAAAATTCTTATCTTTTAGTGGGTTTCATTGCATTGCTTCAAGTAGAAAGAAAAATTAACTTTTTATTTCAATGATAAAATGACGATAATAATTTTTTCAAACATCGCAATTTATTTTCCGAGTGCTCACAACTGCAAATTTGCTTGCACATACAGCGCTGACTTGCCACTCCCAATACAGGCATGGCAAATCGGACGACAAAGTTGCTACCAACTCATAAGTTTTAGGGCTTCCCAGGGCTTGTTTCTACAGCAAAAGAGATGGTATGTCGTTCGGATACAAATGTTTGTAGTTTTTTTAATGAGGTAATCCGACATGGTGTTACTAAATCCTACGTCGTTCATCCATTCAAAAATGTTTGTAGCATCATTGCCAATGATTCCGGCAGCGCCCATTGATAAATTTAAGAAGTGCACTGACGATATTTTAGACATTTCATGTAAGAGCGACTGGTAGCGATGCTGTTTTCGCGAGGCGTTCTTATGCATGTTCACTCAAACCCAACAGTAAGCTCCATGACGAAGACATCTTTTCCTTTGACAGCGATGAAATCTGGGCGAAAGCTGTCACCTGAGATTAAGGATGGGGAGGCAAATTCTGGGCACTCATCTACGTCACTGTACACAGTGACACACGGAAAAGCTTTTGCGGTGCGAGCGAAGTTGAGCAGAATCGAGTTGTGCCTCCAGTTGAACCGCTTCTCTGTCAAGGATCCTTTGCAGCCTCCAATCACGTGGCCCAGTGTGTGCCTAAGAAGTCAAAACGAGCATACTGCCGAAGCAGCGATTCCCCACCTTTGCGTGTTGGATTTGTTAGGTAGACAGTTGCTTAGGTACCTGACTGTGAAAGTATAAAT
>QQSS02179952.1:0-14441 GCA_003687565.2 Craspedacusta sowerbii
TATATATATATATATATATATATATATAGTATATTCTTCGAGTGTAGCTTGAAAAATACTAGTTATCTACGTATAAATGGTGAGCCTGTTTCAAATTCGCAATTATTACCGGTAATTAAAGAGATTCTTTCTACTAGTGTTGCATTTGTTGTACCGTGCTGTAAAAAAAAAAAACTAAATGAAAGAAATGATAACTTTGGGTAAGGTTTACGAAAACAACTTAACAGGATCAAGACCACTTCCGCATCCACTAGATGACATATTACTAAACTATCAAGTTACGACTTAACTACGAAATCGTAAAAAAAAAGGACTGTATTGACTGGCAGAGGTATGTTATAAAATTGCAACATGATCCCACAAGACTCGAACTTTGGAACCCCGATGACTGGGGAGCCCAAAACCCTAGTAACACCACAGAACTTGACCTCGTTACCTCTCTTTACTCCTGCTTTGTCACGGAAGCTGCATAGGGAACCCAAAACTCGGGTAGCACTGTAGAACTTGACCCTTATTCGCACGATAGCTTTCTTCACTCTTACTTTGTTCACGGAATCTGCAATGTGCTATCTAGAAGCGCGTATGAAGAGTAGGAATTGTTGCCTTGTGTTTATTTCTGAAACCCACCTTGAGGTTTCCGATCCACACCTAGCATTATTTGCACTAATATTGGATTTCCACATTCATACCTTGAAGCTACCATTTACTCCTCAATCTGCGTATGATCATGCCGACATCCCGCGAAGGTCAATACGGCTTCGGCTGCACGCCAGGATATTGAAATTAATTGCCTTCGAATAAACTTTTATTTCATAGAAAATTTCAAATGGTCGAGGATTGCTCGAGCTTGTTCAGGTTACAGTCAGATTTAGCGAACAAATAAATA
Source organism: Craspedacusta sowerbii (assembly GCA_003687565.2). NCBI lineage: Eukaryota > Metazoa > Cnidaria > Hydrozoa > Limnomedusae > Olindiidae > Craspedacusta > Craspedacusta sowerbii. Next base: position 887 of record QQSS02179952.1, read on the forward strand.
AATAAATAAACAAATAAATAAATAAATAACATGCGAGCCAAAGCTTCTCCATCACTAACGATTGCGTACCGGTCTCCATCTTGTGCGAGATTACGTCACATCAGACCAATCGCAATGAGCCAGTTACTGAGAAGTTAACGGTAGATTCATATCCTTAATTCAAAAGGCACTATTGACACCGTTCAGCGATGGTCTTCTATGGACATCACTCAAATAGCCGTTTCTAATTGTTGCGAAATCATTCAGTTCGTACTAGAGCAACGCTCTTGAGCATAAGATTGTAAGTAATTTAATTAGGCTTCGTCCATTCGGAAGTATCATTCGCGATTATGCAGAAAAGTATAGAACGAGTTTGTTTGTATCGGACCTACGGCGACTCGAGAAGCTTTTCATTAAGCTTCGCAAGGCTGACCTGGACATCAAGTTTTTAAGGAAATCCCTTAATTTCAACCTCTTCCCGAAGTTTTTGGCTTTCAGACTGCCCTATAGTAGCAAAAGAGACGAGCGATTGATAAGATAAGTTGATTTGCACATTAGTGCGATTTGCCAAAGAGCTGCTGCTCAATTAAACACAATTATTAGACTCAAGCCCAACTTTACACACCAATGTTACCAGTGTTAGTCTAAAACTATATATACACAAAGTTCAATTACTGTCCTCTCGTATGGCACTTTTGCTCTGTCGTGTCGCTAAGGAAAATCAAAAAAATTCAAGAGCCAGCTCTTCGTTTCGTCTATGATATCTACACAGACAGCCAAGCGCAACTGCTGTCAAAATATTCAAAGTACTCAATGGAAGCGAGAAGATTGCGAGTTCTCTGCTTAGAAGTGTTACACGAAAGACGTCTTTCAGTTGCCAAAAATCGGACATTCGCCAAGATAACCACTAAGCTTAGCGGTCCCGAAACCTAACCAAGTTGCATTTAGTACAAGAAGTTTAAACTCTTTAGGTCCAAAAATCTGGAATGCTCTACCAGAACACATCAAGTCTAGTGCTAATAAAGGCTGTTTAAGTTAAGCATAAAAATTTGGAATGGATCTACGTTTCAGTGTAATGCTTGTGAACACGGCTTTTCAGTCACAACCTTATTGTAAGGCGATATTTTTACTGATTACTTTTACGTTTTAAGTTTGATGAGGTAGGTCACGTGTTATGGTATGGATATCTCGGTGTAGCGAGCTAAATTTGTGCGTTTCATTTTGTTACTTTTTTTTACTAGTGAGTATAAAGAAATGTAGTACTGCTCTAGCTCGCGTCTCGATTTGCCCGATATGAACTGCTGCATTTTCACCGAGACGATTTTTCAGGAACTCAACTTAGCAAATAAGGAAACTTGACCGACTGGAATAAGTTTTCAGTTATGATCCATTCGAGGCTTTCATATTGCCACAAATCGAAGCAACGTATAGACGTGAAACACCTAATACTACACAGCTGAAAAGACCGTCAGCTTACATTTGAATTAGGCAGACCTTATAAGAGATCATGGATCATGCATTAGGTAAAGGCTTCGCGTAGTTAAATCGTGACAGAACTCAAAGACAAAGCTCTACTTAAGTATTTAACTTTGATAGATGCTTGACCTTGTGTGAACAGATGCAGAGCGTTTGTTTGGCGAAGGCTTTGAACGAGCAGCTATGGCGACTCGGATTTTTCCTCGCGAATACATATTGCCTTACTTCGGGATTGTCAAAGGAATAGGAGAGCCTCCAGGGATAAAGGTGAGTCTCTATGCTGAATCAAGAAATTCGGCGTTCGCGTCAAGTATTCATACGCCCTTGCCTGACACGCAATCTACTCTCTTATCGATCATCGTGGACATGTGAATGTCGATACATTATTAACAAGCCTAACCTGTTGCTGCGTCGGTATGCATGGAAAGATAACAGTTCCTATTCCAACTTCGATATTTTCATTTTACTTGTTAAGTCAAAAATATTGAAGAAGGTACTTGCTCAATGGCCAAAGAGACTTCATCGACAATTACCATTTGCAGACTCATTTCTTCATATAAAGAAGATGCTCTTCATTCAGGTTAGTGTTTCCTGAGAGTTTCGAGGGATGTTTAATTAGAGACTAGTTAGGCAATAATGGTTAGGCAATAAATGCAGCAAGAAAAAGATTGTATTCTTAAACGAAATACATCATTTAAAAAGTTAGCAAACTATGATGATTTACTAGTAACACATTGCTTGCAGCAGTGTTGTCAAGTCTCCTTGAAACCGGGTTAATTTTTTGAAATTCTGAACTTCCCTTTCCTCGACTCTTATCTGGCTTTGGTTCGGAGTGCGGTTTGGCCTACGGATTCACGTTGCTTTCCGATTTCGCATCCAATTCCGTGTTTGCTACTATGAAACTGTCAATCCCTTCACAGCTACAATAGATTTGTTGTGGGACGAGCTTTTAGAAGTGGTCATGCTCTCTTGCTCTCTGCACCGCTGACATATTACACGCGTAATAAAATTAGTCAAATTGGGATTCAGATGACGAAGCTTTGCGGACCTCCAGAGCAGACACGCGCAGCGACAACAACAACAACAACAACAACAACAACAACAACAACAACAACAATAAAAAGATTTAAATTTAGTGTCTATAAACGATCATGGAATTTTGCATCCACCTTTAGTTCAAACTAGTTGCGCAAACCTTTAAGAAATCAATTGGTACATGCCGATGGAAATAAAATAAAATCAACGATCGGACCCTTCAATATCGAGAAAGACTAAGGAACGTTACACTGAGGCGCGAATTGAGGATATAGACTTAAGCAACCCCTAGTTCATTGAGGGTACAAAAGTATATCGTGCAAAAAGCACTAAAGCGCTCCTTATTTGCGCGGCATCGATTTTCAGGCGAATGAAAATTGCCGTGGTTGAGTTCCATAAATTTCCGTTTCGAAGGAATTGTCAGAATTTTCAGCATAAGGTGGGTCTAAAGGTGTCTCTGCTGCGCCCAGGCTGTCTAGAAAACAAGCATGCATCCTGCTGCTTCCATTAGACTTTTTCGGCAAGCGCGGCTTCCCATGAGAGGGTTTCAACCACAGGTGCTGTTTCGCTGTCTTTGCAAGCGCAACATTCGAGTATAAGGCAATAAAGCATTGTTAACAAATCACTTTAAACAAAATCGCGTCAACGCGAAACCGGAGATCTCACTGGGATCAGGTTGATTGATTAATTAAATAGTCTCATTATATGCTTCTTGACTATCCTCCAATGACACATTCTTTAAAAGAAATCAAGCGTGTTTAGGATTCAAGTCATCACATAGATCATTTAGAGGTCAGCAAGCTTTTCAAAGGGTGCTAATGCTTAAAGCCTGTCACAAAACATTGAAAGCTAATGAATCTCGTATTTACTGTTATATAGATATCTAAGGTTTCTATAGGAGCTCAAGTGATCATGTGGTAGTTTAAAATAGTAGCTCGATGCCAATCATCTATCGGCAACTGGAAGAGCAATATGCCTGTTGGGTGTGAAGTTGTTCGAGCATGTGGCATTGCACCAATTGATGACCGTTATTTGAAAGCAGGCAAGTTGAAAGTTGTGCTACTGACATACAACTTATCCAGCAGTGACTGATATAAGTAAGTAGGCATGTTATAAAATGCTTTGTATACCTTCTTGCTAAATAAAACATTGACTCAAAGGTAGTACCAACAGCAATTTGATTCACGTGTACGATATGGTCGATTTTCTTTGAATTATTATATAAAAAAAAGCATTCAATATTTAAAAACCCAGTGACTTCCCAAGTTAGACAAACCAGTTTTCGCACGACACTAAATATACACTTACTTAAAATTTCTGCTGTCAAGCAACGAGAAGTGAGCGATATGTCAATAGAGCATGACAAGGCTTGCTACATGAGATGCGGTAGCCATGACGGACATATCTCATGAGTTCACTTTCCTGATGACAGTTAAATATATATGAACATATTGATCTCGTCAAGTGTGACATTAGCAAAATTATAGTCAGCTTGAGATCAGTCTAAATAGATCGGGGCGGAAGTCAGAAGAATCCACATACACGCTCATCCATGGCTTGTTCTTAAAATATTATCGAAAAAACTTGTGGGTCGAAGTCCATTTGATATTTTTAGGAATATTTTGGTATGGACGTGGTCAAAGAAGTCTCTGACGTCAACGAAGTGCACGAAGTAATCGGCAACTTTGGAATGTATCAAATAGCTTTACTTGTTCCCCTGTGGCTTGCCGTGCTTCCACCGACCATACAGGAGTTTATCACGATATTTCTTACACTCACTCCGGGCTGGCAATGCGTCTCGCATAACTCAAGCACTTGCAACACCACAGGTCTTGCAGACGGATCGGGAGAACTTGAGAAGTACAGATGTGACATGCCAAGGAGTGAATGGAGATACACGGAGGCGCACCAATACTCAATTGTAACGGAGGTGGGATGAAAGCAACGTGATGTTTATCGATTGACACCAACTGTAGCATTGACGTAGCTACAAGTGCTGCTACTTTCTTGAAACATCTCTATCACAGCTCAAATGTTGGGATTCCAAAAAATATACGCAAGCAAATGCAAAGTAAAGAATAAAGCTATTAATTGTCGTGAAGTTTCGGTCCTTTCATGGACCATCTTCAGACTAAACGAACAAGAATACAAACAACCAAAAAACCGTGAAAATCGGTCAATATATATATTCTTGTTCGTTTAGTCTGAAGATGGTCCAAGAAAGGACCGAAACGTCACGAAAATTAATAGCTTTATTCTTTGCCTTGAAGATTTAACCATCAAGGGTCCTAATTTCTTCTCTAAATGCAAAGTATGCTGACATATAGGTTAAGTAACTTTGAAGCAATTAAGTTAGGAGAGAGACTAGTAAAGCATTTCACCTTGTGTACGTCTGCGAGTATTTGTTCATATTAGCAGCAACTTTCATGCTTCTGCCTACGTATTGAAGTGAAACATTGATTTAGTTTGACCTGTCTTGCACCCGCGAAAATCTTATATATGCCTCCACGTCAGTCTACTTCATTGGCTATGCACTGGGCTCTCTAGCACTCGGATACGTGTCCGATAGGTAAGCATGAGTTAAACGCTGATGCGCTTGTATGTACAATAATTTTCAGATCCTACTTGTTGTCTGTCTGCCATTGCCTTAGAAATTAGAAAGTGCACGAATTCAGACAGTTCTTGTAAAGGCTTTGATAAACGTTAGCACTATTCTCGCTCATCCACAACTGCGAAGCTCAATATGTTTGCAGTAAATCCTCATGATCGTTAATAGGAATCTGCAGGTTCTTAGATGCCATCCAAAGAGGTTTACGCACGCCAGATTTTCACAATTTTTAACGTGAATTTTTATTTCGCAGATACGGAAGAATGTTGGTGATTATCCTGAGCAGCTCGGCGGTCCTCATCTTCACTCTTGCAAACGCTTACGTACCCTCATACGCGGGATACCTTGCGATCAGAATAATCATAGGATTCTTCGTCCCGGGAACGTACGTGACAATGGTTGTGATGGCAACTGAAATGGTCGGGGAAAGGTATCGCCCGATTGCTGGAACAACGATTTGGTTCTTTTTTTCTGCTGCTCAGATTCTCCTGGCAGTAAAAGCAACTCATGTTCGAGAATGGCGGAAACTTTTGATCATATGTTCGGCACCGTATTTCTTTGTCCTACCCGTCTTATGGTAAGTAGACGAATATAGTGTAGACCTCGGAAGGAATCCATTGTAAGCCTGTCTTTCTTACTTTTCGGCTTTCGATAACGGGGCTATGTGATATCATTTATCCATTTACATCTCCGCTAAACTATAAAGAACTCTGCGAGATATCTAGCTTCAGTTTTTGGTGTCCTTTGTAATTTGATGCAGTTTATTATAAAGGGCTATCTGCATCAATGGATTCGATAGAAATGTACCAACATAAAGCCGTGCAACATAGGACTATAAGCCTGGCAGAAAGTTTTCCTTTACACATGGGATAAAAGCTTCTCAAATTTCCAATACTCAATGATCGCCAAAATAGCTGTTATGGAGATCTATAGTTATTATGGAGATCAGTGACCAATACTATCCAAGCTTGTTGACCATGCTATCATTGATCTAGGATCACTTGCTTAGTTGGATAGCATGGCGTTGATGGCAAACAGGAATCTTGAGGGCAAGAGGATGCAGCAACATGAAGCATCCGGCATTGCCATGAGGAATGTGCGAAATCGTCCAAACTTCCTTCCACGCAGGCAAGATCGCCGTGCCAGTGTCAATTCTGATGATACGAAAAATGAGGCAAAGTTTTTTTTATAAAGGACAGTGACAAAACTATTAGGGATATCGTAAAATTGGAGTATAGGCCAGACATATTCTAGGTGGAACCATATCTAAACCTTGAAGTCGAAGAACGTTATTCCGAACGCTGTTTGCCTTAAAGTTTTTGCTCGGTGTTATTTTGTGACACAAGTATATGGTAGATTCATGACTGCCTCATTAAAATCCAGCTTGAATTTTTAAAGTTTTTTTTGGTCTACAGACGCTCAAGACCATGGGAGCTGTCCGTTGCGCTTCCCTTCGTCAGCAACTTGATTCAGAGGTGCTTTCACTATTCTTCAAGAAGATCTTGCAAGGCCGGAATCCGTTGCACAGCTTGACAATCCTCTGGGAAATAAATTCGCCTGTGCAAATTCAGCGATGGAAAAAGTCTGAGTTTGGCCTTAGGACTTGTTGCTGTTTGTCATCGATGTCGAACATTGCTGTATGATAAAGCTGGATCAGCGTTTTGTCAAAGGAATCAGAAGTAAGCATCTTCATCTTTCTTGTCAACTAGCATATTGCCGTTCTTTCCTCGATAGGACGTTTGAGCTAACGGCGATACAGAACCGAGGTATCACTTCTGTTGGCAGTCATTAATGCCTTCCTTTCCACTCAACGTCTCTTGCTTGCAACAAAGCCTCTCTTTACTCTACGGTCCAGTTTGGTGTGTGGTCTATGAGTATCCTCATCTGCATGTTCCATGGTGCATGCCGAGTTGCGGGTATTCCTTACCGCCTCTCTCTCGTTTTTCAGCACCTAAGATTGTTCAAGTGTTGCTTACTTGGCTGGTAAAGAGCCAGGAGTTTCCCCGGATGTTCAGTCCATTGATCGTCGGTGACAGCTAACGAGGCCAGTCGTCGGATGTTGTTTGAGCCTCTCACAGAGCTAACGAGCTCAATACGTGCCCTCAACGGGAGGCTCGGGCGACTGGTCGATGCCCCAACGATCTTGAAACTGACATCGTACTGACGCCTCTCCTTTTACCAGAGGTCGTACTGTGCTGGTTATGTCTTCTTAGCAGATTAGCCAGACAGGGTACCCACAAAATTTGTCACATGCCCTGCTTGCCCTCCGACCGCCGCGTGGAGGCTCTCCTGCTTGGCCGGCTTGTTCAAGGGTCCAGCTTTGCAGCCTGAACCTCCGCTGAAGATACCATCTCAGTGTGAAATGGTGGCAGACACCAACAACTGCTTGGTATGCACGTGGGTCCTTGAAGATCTGTCTCCAGAATTTTTATTTGGTCTCGCTGTAGAAAACGTTGCCTGATGCTCGCCACATCTACTGGAGCTTTTGGAGCATCATTGAGCATCATCTTGGTCGGAGATTCATTTGAGAATTCATGCGCCATATTGCAGAATCCGCCTGTAGGAGCAGACGTTCGCTTTTGTGGTGGAGCCGAATGAAATCAGACAAACTTGAAGTTTCGTTGTTCAGGATCCCGGATGCTGAGCAAGATCTAATCCACCTTCTTCTTCATGTTCCGTACAAGAACAAACGAAAACTTTGCCGTCGCTTGTGATTCAGCTGCCTACATATTTATATATAACATTTTGTTAACATTTAAATTACAACTGCAGTAAATATAAAGTTCTGAAATCATAGCTATAGCAAGCTTAGTGAAAGTACTTGGATTGAATTTATTGGAAATGATCTTCAGGACTATTGGAAGGAAAGCAGATGATATCGGAAATGCAGCAAATTGCTTACCTTGTCATGTTGTCAGGAATGTCTTCAACAGCATTTGTCAGCACAAGACCTATAACGTGTTCCATCAAGATTAATCCGTTGTGCAAAGCAAAATAAACAAATAAGACAGGACCTTACAATCGCTAAAAAAATAGCATTCATACATGCGTGGAATTGTATTCAATGCCTTTTTGTAAATTTATAGTAATTGAATATCTAGTACATACTCAGTGTAGCAGATAACCACTTACAAATAGTTTTTTCGCTTTAATGTAGGCTAGTCCCAGAGTCCTTTGCGTGGCTGCATTCTGTGGGAAAATTTGACAAGGCTCTTCTGGCTATAAGAAGAATAGCAAAGTGGAACCGAAAGAAGATTCCTACCATCAAATTCATAGAGGCTGATCATGAACACTTCAGTGAACAGACTAACAAGAGTCCTCTTCAGCTGTTTGGTTCGTGGAGAGTTGCCTTAAGAACCACTGCGTTAGCTTTAGCATGGTGAGAGCCCTTTCTTTCTTGTCGATTTTTATATACTTTTAACCTGCCCACACTCTCAGTTTCTGATGGCAACACAGAATAAAAGTGGGATGCCAATTTAAAAATAAGCACTTGTCAAAAATAAGCATCTCCCAATAATCGGAGTTTCCAACGTTTAGAAATGTCCAGGGTGCTTGGAGGTTGTTTGTAAAAGTTTTATCTGCTTCCATGAATTCCGTTGGATTTTTTATTTGTATTTGCAAGGCTTGTCATCAGCTTGGACTACTACGGCGTGAGTCTTGCAGTAGAAAATTTGACGGGCGACACTTATCGAGACTTTCTTGTGCTCGCTGTAGTTGAGTTCCCTGCTGCGGTGGCTACCATAGTCGCGACTAGCAGGTACGTCTGATTCTTCAGCAGTGCGCTCTAAATATGCCGGTAGGACTTATAAGTTTTGAAGCAGTGCAATACTTGACAGTGCTAGAGAACAAGATTTTGTAGTCTACAGCCCGGGATCTAGAAAACATGCACTTGAGTAACTGTTTAGCGTTATTGTTGTTGTTGTTGTAGTTGTTGTTGCTGTTGTTGTTGCTGTTGCTGTTGTTGTTGCTGTTGCTGTTGTTGTTGCTGTTGTTGTTGTTGTTGTTGTTGTTGTTGTTGTTGCTGTTGTTGTTGCTGTTGCTGTTGTTGTTGCTGTTGTTGTTGTTGATGAGGTGGATAGCAAACTATCCATGATGAAATTATCCAATCTGAAACTATAGATTGATATTGGGTATGCGTGAGTACTTCATCGATTAAAAACATCTTACGGCTACAAAAAGAATATCAACCATCGTAATGGTAGAAAGGTAACTTTTCTTACGTGGCTTGGTAGCCTACAAATTGCCATTTAGCAGACTAAGAACATAGGACACTTTATTCTCTATTTTTTATAAAACAAAATTATCAGGCCCTTACTTGTTTTACCGAACAGCTGTTACGATGAACTGCAACAGCTTATATTGAAAATCTTTCAGATACGGTCGGAAAAGAGCAGTGCTGATTCCACTCCTTATATGCGGGGTGGCATTCATCGCACTCGCCTTTATCCCCAGTAGCACGAGTGCTCGGAAAGGTAACTTCAACGTTTAATATCTGTGCCCACGGTTTAACTATGTAGCTTGGGAAAGGCCTTTCCAGAAAATGTACTCACTTTGAATTTCACAATTTAACTTAGAGTGGCTGGCAAATTCGGTCAAAGCCGGGTGTTAGTTAAAATGCTGGATGCTTGCCTTGAAAATGTGGTCTCAGAAAGGTTTTTCGAGAAAATGTTATCATTGTGAATTTTATTGTTTAATTTAGAGTGGCTGGCAATTCGGTTAACACTCGGTGTGCTGGGGAAGCTAGTCTCAGCGATATCGTTCAACTCTATGTACGTTTGGTGTGCGGAACTTTATCCTACACATTTACGGTACGAATATCCTTAAAGTTTGTGACTGGAATGTATAAATAGGAGCGAGAGAGTTGGAAGAAGTTTAAGTTTCCTGGAGCTTATCTCAGGCCAAAGGGAAGAAGCAAAGCCACATAAAATTTGGGCTAAAGCAATTGACTGTTTTTACAGGGAATTCAAAATATCATAATTCGTAACCCATAAATCTATAATGGAATAAGTTATTGTTTTGTTTGCTAAGATTGAATAAAAGAGTTAGTAATTAGGCTTCAGCAACAGATTTATTTGTTGTTACCTTTAATTATATACCTGCAGATAAGAACTTCTACAAATATGCCTGAGAATATTTACACTCGGTTATAAACGTCTATCGCTTGAGATGTGTCTTTTTTTTTCAGACAAGTAGCGGCTGGGATGTTCAACTCGTGTGCATACATTGGAAACATTTGCGCACCTTGGGTAGCACAATGGTCTGGTAACATTCACAGAGTCGTGCCCTTTCTGCTCATGGGATCGTTAGCCGTGTTGTCTTCATGGAGTCTGACTAAGTTGCCGGAGACGAAAGGGCAAAAGCTTCCAGAACGTTTTGAAAACCTGGATGGGAGTGCATTAGCGCCCAGAACTCAAGACTACTCAGAATCAAACCTGGAGATGCAAGCAAGCCCCACTCACGTACAGAATTCTCGAGACGGTTGATAACCTTCGCGCTCATGGTTCTTTGCTGTAGATGATTATATGTTCACGAGTTTATCACGTTTAATGCAGTCTGTATAAAGTTCGTGTTGATGTATGACTGACTGATAGAAGTAGCTGTGTCTAGCAGAGTGAAGTACGAGATAATTCGAAAGTAATTTCAAGTTCCTCTAGTTGAACAGACACTATCTACTTAGCACATGGTGGCATAAGCAAAAGAAAGGGCGCTTGCAAAGCATAGAACTATATCGTTTATGATCCCACCCATGCACGAAAAGAATCAGACAGAGTTAACTAATAAGCATTAAAGAGTTTCATCAGCTTGAGGAGAGACTAGGTTATGCTGTGGTGATAGTATACTTACCATCAGTCGCAAGCCACTACCAACATAGCAGAAAGACAGAGATAAGTATAAGATGCATGCTAATTATGCGGAAAACGCTACAGAAGCTAGGCATATGTCTATCCTCACGAGGACAATAGCAACGTTAAAGGAAGTTACTATTTTCCACTAAAGATGACCAGAAGATGCATCAGCACAAAGTTTTTTGCTTTGTTGTTTTTACTCCCTCATAGCTTACTGGCGCATTATACGAGGTGCTTTAGGGAAGATTTTCATAGACATTCTATAATATAAATATTCAAACGGACGCAAGAAAAATGAGCGGATACCACGACATCAGCTTAAATAAATTCCGATCATGGTTGGTGTTCGTTTGATAGTGTTTGGTGGGTAGATTGAGCGTTAGTTTATGAGGAGTAACGGGTTGCTCGGTTTGCATTATGGGGTTTATTTTCCACTGCTAAGATTAAGTGTGACGTCCAGCAAGCTGACTTCTTTCACTTTTGCTTCCAGAGTTATTTTAAATTGATTTTTGAAGAATTCTTTTTGTCTGGCATAATCCGTATGCGGTCCAATTGGGCTTATATAAAAAAAAAATTCTGTAGTCACTAAAGAGTTCCTAATCTATATTTGGAAAATAATGACTTCATTTCATCAATTGCATCTAGTACGACTAGTTAACATCTCTCCGCTCCGCCAAAAAAAACATGAGTATATAAAAAGTTGCTGTTTTTGTTTAATTCCAAGCATTGGCTCAACAAAATTGAGGAGGTGCTTGTAGGATTGCTGGGACTTTTTTGTCAAGAATTGGTGCTCCTTGCAAAGCTCATCACGCTTTTTAAAATTGCAGGTGAATTATGCCAAGGCAACCTGTATATATTTCTCATCTTTCCATTAAATTTTCGAGAGCCTTTTGATGACAGCTTGGGTTTTCCGCCACTCGCGATTTTCTCACAACATCGCTATTGTTTTCCAAGTGCTTTTTTGGGGTATTTTTGGTAATAGCGCCGAGATTGTCCAGAAAAAGCGATTTTGCTGGGTTCATATTATAATTTTTCATGGCTCCTACGGTCCTCTTAGGAGCAGATTTCTTTATGCTCTTCATACGTTTTCGACTTCTTAAAATGCCGGTAAATCTTCTCTGATGATCTTGCATTTTTTACATCTTTTGACACCATAGATTTCATTGGAAGTTCGTATGGTGTTTTTTGGAATAACAGGGCTGGGTTAACTTTAACCTTTCCTCTGCCATTTCTCCCATGGCTTTATTTACGGTTGGAGCTTTTCCGGAAGTGACGGGTTGAAGGATTGAAGGAATAAAAGAATTGAAGGATTAAAGAACTTGTCAAGGATTGGTGCTTGGCGTCCAGGCGGTGATCTCTCGGGTTTGATACCAGGCAACAATTACTATCTACTATCGACAGAAACAACTAATGTTAAACAAAAAAATTCGAAATAACCTCACACAAAGACAGAGACTCGCTACGACAAACGATCCGAGTTTATAAGTAACAGTCATAAGTTTAAGTATATGTGTGAAAGTTTGAGATGAAAGCGTTATGATTCTGCGAGGATACATATCATTTGTCTGTGCATGTTGCATGTGTACACGTGCATATTATATGAGGAAGGCGAGTGCATTATCTGAAGATGGAGCCTTTCTTTGTAGACTCAGGGCTAATCGGACGTTCTTTCCAGATTCTTTCCAAATTTACATTCACATTAACAAGCGCACACTCGAGCACAAACACTCCTTTACGGTTCTAAAAGAAATCGCTTTTGAATTGGAGATTTTAATGTTCAGCTCATGTAAGTGGCTGTATAATACCACTCTCTTAATGTGGATGTCGCTCCACTACAGATTTCATTCCAGCTTTTGGGTAGTAAAAGTTTAGCTTGCTCTTAAAGAATAGAGCTTGAAGAATTTTTCCGTAGACCATGAAAGCCTTCTCCAGTGTTAGTCATGCGTAAATTAGAGAATCTAGATGTAGGATCATTATTACAAGAAAAAGGTCATTATTCTGTCAGCTTACCGTTGAAGTATCGAGATTTGATATCGATAGTTTTGGAAGCATATGAATGGGAATGGAATATTCTTGAGTGTAATAACTTCATCTTTGATCATTAGTTCGAAAATCTTGAGAGAGAGACTGCTAACTCATGAAACTGTATCTTCACCGTAGCATCGGGTGACACTAGACTATAAAAAATTATGGAAATCGCTGGTTTAAATAAAAATAAAAAAACAGCAAGGGCTCTAAGACGCGACCTTGGCAAGGACCTAAGCCCGTAAAACAAGCATTGAAGCAAGCATCACGGATAGCGAGGAATTGCTTTCGTCCTACTAGTTACGAGGAAACCTTGCACATTCAAATTCTGGATATCTCGTGTTTTTTGTTTGTTTAGAATTGCATGGTCAAGAGTGTCAATGACCATCTGCAAATCCAAAAATAAGCTGCATAAACTTATTGTTTATCTATTCATGTTTCAACTTTGTTCGCTCATATACACATGCACATACAAATATACATAGATATGCTTATATATACAAATATATGAAATATATACATATCTCTATTAGTCTCTCGGTGTTATTATATATTATTTATGTATATATATATATATATATATATA
>QQSS02179963.1:0-14441 GCA_003687565.2 Craspedacusta sowerbii
GTAGTAGTAGTAGTAGTAGTAGTAGTAGTAGTAGTAGTAGTAGTAGTACTAGTAGTAGTAGTAGTAGTAGTAGTAGAGGTGGAAGTAGTTACCCGCATCTCCGGCTCACCTAGGTAGTTTTCAGCAGTGCACATGTAGACTCCTGCATCAAAGGGAGAAACCTTGCTTATGCGCAAGACTCCATGTTCTTGAGAATACCGGTCGTCCGCATCCAAATTGCCGTACCCTTTCCTCCATACAGGCGGTGCGCTTGGTGATGACGTAACGAGGCACGATGGGAACGTTGCATATGAGCCAATGTTCGCTATCAGTACAGTTCTGTTAATGGATATTATTGGAGATGCTAGGATAGGAATAAAGGCAATTGAAGCAACGCAATTTTTGAAATGAACAATGTGATTGACCTTTGTGAAGCAATCCAACAATCTGAACGTTAATACCATCGTGGAAGCTTTTAAGCACTAGAAGATTAACATTAGCGAGTTCTAGTACATTCTATCACGAGAAATAAGAACCATTTGCCATTCTTCTTGGCTTTACTCATGGGAGATGAGATAACAACCACGTATGAAAACTCGTGATCCGTTGAAAAAAACGGCTGGAAACTCAGTCATACCTTAAACTACTGACCACCAATGCATGACCGATTAGGTTAAAGCCAGATCTGCAGCATACCTTACTAGACTCCAGATATTTCTCATAACATTGTGCCATAATTCGAAGCAGTTAAATTTGGCCTATATGTACGCATGACACGAATGTAAAAGCAAGATCTGTCTCGCCGGGCCCAGAGCCCATCAAAATATCTTCGGGTCTTGCGGGAAGAGACCTTTCTACAATTAAGAAGCTTTAGCAGCAACACAATTTTATAGGCCCACCAGTGGCTAGGTAGCAGTTGTTTTAAAACATTTGAAGTATATGAAATGAGGTCGGGCAGACACTAATTTAAGTAAGGGATCATTTTTCTAATAACGTGCAAAAGTAAATTCGACATTCAAGAAATTTCTTTTGCATGCGATTATAAAAGAAGGTACTTAATTCGTCTTGGTGCCTTTCCCTGGCCGCACGTAAATCTCCTTGACATTTAACTGCAGGCGTAAAATAAGTTTATTAAGAGAGGCACCCACCGTGAACAGTTAGATATCCTTTAACTTCGATCTTCCCTAGCAAGCTCTCAGCGTGGCAGACTATTGTTCCTCTGTCATCCCAAGTCACGTTGTGCACTTTTAAACTGGATGTTCTTGTTCCTGCGTCGGTGTCCGTTACATCGGTCACGCGAAAAACTCTTGCACTGGTCGTCCAGTTGATGTTGGGGATAGGATTTCCAAACACCGAGCATCTGAACTCTACTTCATCGGTCTGGTTGACGGTCTTGTTGAGATCCAAAGCTTTGAAATCCGGAGGGAGCATCAATAATCCTCTCTCTCCCTTCATTCCGCGCTCCCCGCGCTCCCCTGCTGGTCCGGGCGGTCCAATAGGCCCAGGGGGTCCTGGTGGCCCAGGAGGTCCCGGTGGTCCTTGCACTCTTGCTGCTCTTTCACTCTGCAAATAAGAAAAGGGGAGATAAATCAGACCTCCCTCTGGCGGTATGAGAAGTATCATGTGCCGCACCAACGATTCAAGGGACAAAATTAGTTCATCTAAGAAGTCGTCAACCATTATTCTAACTCTCCAGACATCGGACTCAGGCTATAACAAAGCAAAACGTAATGAAAGGCGCTTGTGAAAATATGATATTTGAGAATTGACCGACACTACGGTACCAAGTTGACTTCGGACCGGTCAACTTAATTAAACAGCGTGCTTCGAGAAGAAATTTTAATTAGGTATAGAAACATGAGTTGAAGTTACTGTGAGTAGCCTTTATTTATAACTTCACTTAATTATATCTTCACGTAATTATATCTTCACTTAATTATGGATTTCCTTAATCTCTAACTTTAATAAGCTTATTTTGAGAGGCTTTAGCGTATATGAACTTACCTCCAGCTTGCATTTATCACATTTTAAAATGTCAGGTTCGATGGACTGATTCACCACTCTACGCACTGCGAACAGAACAAATCTATCACAGCAAAGATTTAACAAAATCAACAAAGATTTAACAAATCTCATCAAAATGGTTATTCCGTACTTGTACTATGGAATAACCATTTTGATAGCACTTAAACATCTTAGAAAATAATAAAGACTTGTGCAAAATAAGTAATTTTAACCCTGGAACCTCAGATGCACAGAAATTTTTTTCTAAAGGCCAGGATATCGTATGAAGAAATCGCAATTTATTTGGCGCGCTTTCAATTGGAGATGCTTGTACATCCATCCACGACGTTCAGTAATTTTCTACGAAAACTTCTTGAACCACACTATTAAAATTCAATTCTAATTCTGCTGATAAAGCTACACTTGGCATCATTAACCAAGAGCTCAGCAATAGATAGCTAAATAGAAAACCCTATGTATAGAGACAAAAAAAGTACGTACTGTTTGCAAAGCAGAGTTTTTCCAAGACGGAACACATGTTCGGAATATCACCCAACGAGTCTCTCAGGATTCGGATTACTTTGGCTTCCAGAGTTTTGTTTAGTTCAACATGGACAGCTTCTCCAATTCGTCTGCTGTCAACAAGAAGACGAATGCTTTCTTCGGCAGCAAATCTTCTCGTTCTTGATTTGTATCCTTCATTAAGTTTCAAGCCTAAGCAAGAGAGTGCTCTCACAAAACTTATACCCTAGCAAGCATGCTCTAAAATTCCCAATATTTTCCTCACAGTTTTTTCCTCTTTCCTTTGTCCGAGCAGACATCTTAATTCGCATCGGCGCGACAATAGCTTACTGTGCAACCCCAACTGTGTGTAATGCCATGTATCCTTGGTGCTTTTGCAAGTATAATAAGAAACATGGGGGGTCGCTAAATGCATAAACGCCGGGCGACTAGATCTCAGTAAATTTCTTTGACTGAAATGCGATCGGAAGTATCGCGAGTGGGTAAATAACCGAGAAGCAACTTTCCTGTAGTTCATGGCATGCAGTTGCAGTAAGAAATATATATATATATATATACATATAACGTAATTTGTACTTAAGTAATCTAAGTAGTAGTTTTCGTTTTTCGAATATCCTTGAATAGCGAAAATCTTTATCAGGCACATGTTGTCCTAGAATAAATAATTATGAAAATAATTTTGATTTCATAGCATACCTCGTTTTAGCTCAGCAATCTCCTCTTTCAGATTCGCGTTCTGAATGAATACCATCGTGAACAAAACTGAGCCACCGCATAGCAACAGAAATTTCCAAACCCACTCGCCCGAGCTCATTTTCCGCCTTCAGACTTCCACTTCACTCGCTTTCGTACACTGCTGATAAAATAGTTAAGTAACGGTTTTCGAAGGCAGGCCGTAGAATAGCTGGACCGCAATTTCGTTCTGAGAAATCTCTGTAGTGATAGAGAAAGATGACTGGTGCTGTTTCAAAGAAAGCAGATAGCAGGATGCTTGACACAGGAGCAGCACAGTGGGTCGATTGTTGAAAGTAACTTGAGACAAAGTCATCCCAATCGCTTTGCCAACTAGGAACGTTGGTTTACGTAAGCAAGCCTCGGGCGCATAGCCTTACGTAGGGCAGATGAATGAGACAAATCTCTAAATGCATGCAGAGGGAAGACAACTTGCTTCAGGCTCCTCATTTTCTCGTGACTATGAATAAATTAAAAGAAGTCATGATTCTTTCTATCGTTGAAAACGGTGATTGATTACCTAAAGATGTCCTCATAGCCGAAACATTTTTTTTTCTCTCTGAAAGTTGTAGCAAGCTTTGTCCTTCTTTTTCCTTTGAAGCATGTCGGAGTGTTCTTGCAGAGACACTTCAAACATAACATTCATGCTGCTTTACATGCATGCAAGCACATGCACAAATTTGGACGCATACAAGCACGCACACAAGGACATAGACAAGCACACAGACACACAAACACTCACGTACACACACGCACACATACACACATAAACACTCGAACACACACACACACACACTCTCAGCAGGATTTTTTTTCGGCCATGCATAAAGAAACATCTATTAAGTTCTTTTAGATCCACAAGTTTCAGAGTTTGCATCTGTGCAAATAGTTTTGATGTCGTAGCGTAAAAGTCAGAAGAGGTTATTATTCTAATCGTCTGTTTTTGCATACGATATAGTCTTTGTAGGACCGTTTTACTAGCAAAACCCCATGCAAGGCATACGTCAGGTGACATTGAAATAGGCTGTAGTAAAGATTTGTAAGGGAATTGAACGGTACTTAAGTGCGTTCTTGCGACAACATTGCAGCTACTCTGCTCAATTTTTCTGAAAGTTCTGTAACATGTGGCTTCCAAGTCAAGCAGGCATCAATAAGGACAATTCAGTACTTTTCCTGATTGGACAAAAATAACTTTCTTCCTTCTCGGGCGATTATGAGTCGTACTCTAAATGGCTTTAAAAAGACAAGGTTAGTCTTTTTGGCGTTCCGTGTAAGACGATTCGCTTAAAGACTTCTAAGGTATTTATTTAAGGACTTAATTTAACAATAACCTTTAACGATGACTGACCCAGCAAGACATAAGTGTCAACTGCTAAGTGATGGACTGCCGTATTCTTTAGACCATGTCGCAAGTCCTTGATGTCTATTAAGAAAAGCAGCGGTCCCACTGCGATCCTTGTGCAACTCCATACTTAACTTCGCTGGCCTCAGAGTCAGAGGATACAGTCAACACGAATTAACTACGACGTGTTAAAAATGAATTTAACAAATCAGTCGCATCAGCTCGAATACCAGTGCTCGAGTTTTTACTTTGACTACGTCAAATGTCTTCTACAAAACAAGAAACACTCCGCATGCAGACTTGCATAAATCTAAATTAGACTAAAAAGTTTAGACTTGAAAGAAAAGCGTCTACAACGCTTTGCAGAAATTCGTGTCGCAAAAGTTGTTATTATTATAATTACAACAAGGCTGGCTTAAAACTTCGTGAGTGATTCTTTGATGCAGCTGTCCAGTATTTTTAGGACGATGTCATCGCAAAACATTGCATGCATGAATTATTACGCATACGAATGTTGATACAGAGACGATTCCTCTGCTTACTTTTGTTTGAAATTTTATTCAGTATCTCTACCTCCTGTGATATTTCCTGAGTAATGTAGAATAATCAGGGCCGTTCTTATTGTTGCTGTTCGATTATTAAAGGTTGTATCCTTGTGTGTGCTTTAAGGGACCTGATAGTTCTTCCTTAATTTTCTCATTTCATGTCCTGTGTTATTTAATGGAGAGGATAAATTTATAACATAGAAGAAGCATTTAAGCAAGGACAAAGCCTCGCATATATGGAAGCATTTGTAGGAAACTGATTGCATTAATGTATGCTCCGAACTGTGTTTTTCCATTTTATATCAAGCGCAGACTGAATTCCAGAAGAAGATCCAGGATATGTATATCATATGCTATGTAGATCAACTGGGAACGCCCTAACCATAGCACCCAAGTTAACCACCTGACTTTAACCTTATCTATCTAGACTGTCTCTTCTCCACCTCCCTATCTTCTTCTTTCCTTACTTTTTTCCCTAGCGATCCTTGTTGCCATAGTACCATAACTATTTGATTGATTGTCACTTAGTATCAGTTCCTTATAAAATTATTTATTTCTCGTTTTAATTTCAATGACATGTTCCGTCAAATCCATTGTCATTTTCAACTTAACCAAACAAACTTCACAATGCTATTTATACGGAATTGGCGTTACTACGCCAATCTTCATAGATAGAACACCTATAAATCACTTCTATTCTGTTGTGTTCTATGTATGAACGATTAGTGTATTCACGCCTATTCCGTATAAATATCCTTGCGAAGTTTTTTTGGTTACGTTGAAAATGGCAATGATTGTCGAAGCATGTCCTTGAAAATGAAACGAGTTGTTTTTCTTCTTAAAGTAATTGCCGATTTGGTGCTACTGCATTCGTTTGGATATATTTTTTTTTCTTCCGTGCGAATGTGAACGATGGTTGCATTCGCGCCTATTCCGTATAATATCCTTTGGAAGTTTGTTTGGATACGTTGCGAATGACAATGTTTTTATTTAAACAAATCCTTGAAATTAAAACAAGCTGTTTTTATTTTCAAAGTAATTACCATATGCGATGTTATGGTAGTGTAAATGTGAAAAAATGTCCTGCAGTTTAAAATCGGAGGCCATTATTATTCATAAGGCCTGGTTTCGCAATTTTAAAGTACGGTTTAACTTTTTCTTTAGCTGACACCCATGAAAGACAGCTGTAACTCAAATGCGATTGAAATACGTTATAATAGAACGATTTAAGAGGGTGAGAGTCGGGGCGTATTCTTGAAAGTATACCGTTTCTGTATCACTGTGTCATCTAAGCAAAGATACTAATGAATGGGTGATGCTAAATGAGATCCAAATGATTTTTGCGCATTCGAGATAGTAGCGGTCAATCGTGTAAAATTGACCTCTGACTTTGCAGACATGACATAAACGATTGTGACAAGCACCGCGACTGCCATAGACAACAACAAATGCTTTGATTTACCTTGTCAAAAGCTTTCTGAATGTTCAAGAATAGACCACATGCGTACTCTCCATTGTCTAGTATCATCTTAACGCTAGTAATTAAGTTAGCTGGTGCGTCATTAGCTGAATGATGCTTTCGGAATCCGAATTGCAGTTTGTATATAACGTCAAACGTGTCTACATGCTCATATAATCTTGTGTGCATAGTCTTTTCAAGCTGCCCAACTCCCTTGCACCAGACTTGTATACCTGAATTAATTTCGAAACTTTTAAGACACTGGTGAAAACGCTTTGAGTAAACGACTGATTAATTATATGTGATATTCGAGCCACCAGGATTGACGAATTTCTTTTCATGAACTTGCTGAGTTGGGGTACTCTTTCTCAATAAGCAAAACTAAAATTTGAGGCTGGAGGTGCGGAACAAGCTATCGAGATCATCACTAAACAAGTAAAGCTTTCACGCGGCATTCAATGGACATGGCAAGAAATATGGCAGACGTAGGACAACCATCGAGCCCATGCAAAGACCATAACAACACCCATGCAACTTTGCCATCTGTCGGGGTGGTGTTCATAAAGGTTGTCCCCTGGTGACAGGGAACTATGTGACGGCTGCTTCGAAGACTTTTGAGTATCGACCTTTCATCCAAGGCTCCCTTTTCCCTAAAAAAACGTCAGACGACTTATTTTGCGCAATAATGATTGAACTTGTATTTTCCTCAAAGACTAAAGGCCTTGTGTTAGCTTTTAAATTACTAGACGCCACAATACGTAAATTGCTATCCCAAATTTTTATGCACAGACTTGAGCTTTTTTAGAATTCAATATTATTATCCGTCCTTGTTTAGCGAGCTTAACATTCAATTTATTTAAGCGTCCTTGGTCGGATCAAGGCGAAGTCGTAACGAAATGCCACGGTGGAGGATTCCCTTATAGTCCACGCACCACAATGTTAAGGGTCCACCCGCAGGTATGCACACCTACCTGGTCGAAAATGCGCAATGTGCATGGACATAAATTTTTAGCACTTACGTTAGTACTAAAAATAATACCCGTCAACCTTCCACCTTAGCCAAAAAAAAAAAAAAAGAGCGGGTGTTCGCTTGAATTACTTGTGTACAACGTTTAGTCGTGTCGCCAATTTTTTCCTAATAGCATTTCGACTGATTCTTTGAGCTTTCCGAATATGAAAGTGAAAGCTTATGAAAAAAAAAAGATTTAGAAAAAAAAGGTTCCTATAGGAAGCCCTACTTTGCAGAAAGCGCTCGAGGTCACGACGAACGTGACTCTGGAAAGGGGCCATGCAGCAGATAAACCAAATTGAGCCTAATTACAATGTAATTTAACAAGCTTACGATCTTCCGGCGCTAAACTGTTCCAACCCGGCAAGCATACTTAACACAATTATAGAACAGTGAACATGAACAGAGCAACAGCCACTGTTTAATCCGGAGAAGATTACAAGCTTCCCTTGCTGCAGTTACTTCGACCTCCGTTCTTGCACCCTCAGTGGTATAATTACTCCGTCTCTCCTAGGACGATGCGTCACGGTGCTAAACGTTGAAAAGACTTATCGCGGAGATGCTGTAGACCTTAAAGCATATCATCAGGTGGCTGCGTCGCATGCTATGCTAAGTCTGCAGCGTTAAACTCGACCAGCTTTCGCCAAATCAAGCTAATTAACGTAAGAATTATAAATATGAATTCATTCTGCTTGCTACGCGCTGTAGTTGCTTATAAAGTTAACTGTTTCCGCAAGGTAGAGAAGAAAAGTTATTGAGAATGAAACCCCGTAACCAAGAAATGGAAAGGGCGCGTTACGCTGAGGCGGCACGATTCTCTGCAAAAAGGGTCCGCAGTGGATCCTAAACCCACAAACACGTCTGCATCAACAAGTCGAATATCATTCGATCCCAAACACGGGGTATTATCGTTCGCGCAGTTTATACTTTACTAACACTGTATTCTTTACAAGGGATATTCCTTATCAGCGATCCGTAATCTATCTCTCAATGGAGTGGGAATTTAAATTTAAAAATTGTGGGTGCCTGCCAGTAAATGGTTTGTGCGACAAACTGTGGCGTTGCGTAAAAAAGTTGCCTCAAAAATTTCTACCAATTCAATTATGACTATGGTGTTCTTCTAAGAAATATTTTGTGGGCGTATTGACATTTTGACTTCATCAGATGCAAGAAGATATTGCCAGTTTTTCCTATTAATTATTTATAGTTACGCAAATTACTTACAGCAGTTACAACAAGAGTCGAGAAAGAAAGCGTCAGCTAAATAACGCAAATGGACTTGATTATATTTACATTTAGCACCATTTAGCACAATGTGCGTAAAATAGATATTCGATTTCAATTAAATAATAAAATAATTGCCAGAAAAAATACTGTAGCCATGGGTGACGTATGAAGTCGTGAATCTGTTCAGGCTTAACCAGAGGTGCATGCGCACGGAGGCCAATCGCAAGCCTTCCGTGATTGGTTCCAACACAATCCACTTGGGCAGACTTTCCTGTTAGGCACCCAATACGCGCAGTGGATGAACCCGTTGCAGTTTGCTGGGTCCGCCTGGAGAGAATCGCTCGATATGCAAACGATACCTAAACAAGGCAAGAAAGATAAACAAGGCAAGAAAGAACATAAGAGTAGTGAGATCTTCGTGAGAATTACAGAGAAAACTTCATAAATTGTATTAACGCGAGTTTCAAAGATTGCAAATCATTCTACCGATAGATCTCGCCAAGTCGAGCACGTTGTGGAGGATGTTAGCTTCTTATCGTCAATCTTTAATTCCGTTTCCTAGTCAGAAGCCTTCCAGCGCTGATTTTAAATTTGTACGGGCCTATTTCTGCGGTCTCATTTTCATCACCTGCCATATTATTTTCACTTAATGTTCATGACTACAGTATAGACAAACGTGGCTAGACGTGTGGATGTATAACTCATACGGTGTGATGTATAATTCGATACACTAGCACATTACTTTTGGCTCAGTAGCTTTACTCAAAAATGTACCAATTATTCACACTTCATCTGACACGGTGCGTTAAAAAAGCAATTGCTTATCGTCTCTATGCGCAGACATGGAGACAAGGGCGCAGTTAAAACTTCTTGGCCGAATCCACAGCTGATGTTAGATCCCACCCCCCACCCCGGGTAGTTAGGCGTTTGCTGTACTTTCGCTTTGTCTGACTGTCGTAGGGCTAACTGCAATTAAAATTCGTAGTTGCAAGATACCTTGAAAAAACCTACAATTTTTAAATAGCCATACCTGTCGTCGATCCAGTCGTTGATGCTGCCGATACAGTAGATGCTGTCGATACCGTTGATGCTGTTGATGCGGTTGTCGCCTTTGTGGTTGCAACAGTGGCGGGAACGGCTCCACTGTTAAGCACCGCCCGTATCCAGTAGCTGTAAGGCATCCCGTTGATCGTGTTCGAGTAGTCATACCCAGCATCCCATAACATGAAGCCACCCATTCTAGGGTACGCCTTTAGTGACTAGGGTTAGAAGTAAGATTTTGCCAGGATATGATATTTGATATTAGAATATTATATTATGTATTGGATATTTGTTGTTGTTGTTATGATTAAAGCGAGTCAAATGGTTCGAAATCAAACGATTATAATAAAAATAATTTTTTTAATTTTAGCATGCTGCGACCATGAAATTAAATTCAACAATTTTCACAAGTTCCCAATCTTTAACTTTATTATATCCTTTACATATACAAGTTGATAATTGTCAGCAGTTGATACCTGATATATTTGTTGAACTTCAGTTGGTGTTTTGTAGTAAACCGGGCTTCCAACGCTGGGCGAGGCAGGAAGTCCCACAAATATCTTTGGTCCTTTTCCATTCGTTGTCTTGCTCTCCGCCCAAGAGTGCCAAGCGTCGAAGTTGAAGAACGAGCCTCCTGGGTAGCAGTAGTTATTGTAAAATTGAACATAGATGTGATCGAACAAGTGACCTTGAGTGCTCAGCACTTTCGTGCCATCAGGTCCCAAGTAGGCGTCAGGGTATGGGCACTGCGGTGCAGCAGTGATGAGGTAAGTGCGACTTTGGTCGGCTGTCATCAGCTGCCTAATCTGGCTGATGAAAACTCCGTATAGCGTCGCACTGCCAAAACCGCCCTCAATGTCCAAATCGATGCCGTCCAGAACCGCGCTAAAAGAACATATTTAGATGCCACATGATCAATGTAATACATTGGATGATTGGAGTCTAAGCCATTACACAAGTAATAAAATGATCTCTAAGAAAATATCCTATTAGAACTACTAAGTCTGCGAGGCTTCCGATGAAATTTAATAGAACTCATCTACTCCGACAGACAAGCTTTAAAACCTACGTATCTCCATGAAGAACCGCGTATGCTGTTCACAGCAAATTATTACTGAAAACTATTTATACATCATTTCATTCTGTTTTGTGCGATAAAACGCCATGCCGATAAATAGAAAATAAATTTAAAAACAAAAACAAGGGCCCGAACCTGTTGAATGGTCGAAAAGCAGAAGACCCTCCGAGAAACATGTCCCAAATGTTTTGAGCAAATTGCCTTGCTTGAGTATCATTAGAAAATCCATAATAACCCACTGCTCCCCCGAGAGATAAAATAATCTTCTTCTTCTTCGTTCTTTGGCAGTAGTCGATGTCTAAGGCAAGGGCTGGACAGTTCAGGAGGTGCGTCTTAGTTGGAAATACGGTACCGCAATGGCCCGACAGGTTGATCGATGGGTACCCGTCTAGGTGAAAGGATTAGATATATATTAATATGCAAGAAACATAAGCAGCATATGTAAACTAAATAGCTATGCAAAGGCAGGTCCCAGTCTTACTTCTCTCAACACATCAACACACAAGCAAGGTCACATTTTTTGATACGTAAGGTCAAACATACGCCAGATGGTAAACTAATCATTACATGCTTACCTGAATTGAAAAACACGTGGAGAAATGCAAGTGGGATAATGTCGAATTCCGAGTTCGCGCAATGCCAACCAAGCGTCTGCTCTCCTCTGCCAGTACTCTGACCCCAGTAAACTGCAATTTGGTGTCCTAAAGAAGGCAAATGATAATGCAGCCATCGTTTGTGAATGAGACATCATTTTTTAGTAAGCGGAATCACTAGCTTTATTAGTGGGTGAGCCTTAATAATACGTCCGAGCAGAGCGTACTTACCTGCAATGGATGCCGCTGATGTTGGTCCCTTCGTTGTAGTTTGTGCTTTCGTTGTTCTTGCTGAATTTAAAAGAATAAAAGTGTTAGTAAAATCCTGGAGTGAAATTATCAGCTGAATTAAAACCACACAAGCCTGCTTCAAGAAAAAATCTTAAGAATATCGGCGTCATTAAATTATCCCAAGTGAGGTTCTCTATACGCTTCACTTGCCCCTATTGGCCAGCAACTAAATTCCTTTATCTCCATCATAACGGGTGCACGTGAACGAGCAACAAGCTTTGGAATAGTATTAATGGATATATATTATAACTAGCTACATGATCTAGCAAGAAAATATAGCTAGCCCTTTAATTTTGTACGAAAGTCCTTAATTAATGCTATTGCGCCCTTTTTAAAACAAATATTAAAGAAATACTAAATGCAATGCGATGTACCGAGGTGGAAACTCTCGTAAAATAAGACCCCTATTCAAGACGCTCAAGTACTTACCTATTACAACACTCAAAATGATTGAGAAAACGACGAAAGAGCTAAACGCCATCATTAATCGTCTTCCTTTGTTGTTTCGGATGTCTGAGACGCTTGTTTGCGTTTATAAACTTCCTGATATTCTCAGTTCAGAAAGCGCTATTATAAATACACACTTCTCCGTTACAGCCAGTTAGAGTGTAGAGCAAGTTTCATGGGACCCCACTGCTTGTTGCGCCCCGCTAATAACACTGAAGCAGCACAACACTCAATTTATAGACTGCCTTCCGAAAAACTCATCGCTTTAATGAGACCTATTAAATGCTAGATAAAGAACCCCTACACCCCTTTTCATTCATGCAGTGAATCACTCGAGCTTTTTTAGTCCGTTTTTACCTTCTCGGGTTTTGAGTTGTGAATAGTAAAAGCGCGGAGATGAGTCGACAATTGAGCAGGTTATCTTGTTTCGGAAGAACCAATTCATCATTCAGGCCCTGTAGATTACGCTAATTGCTATTAGCATTTGTTCAGGATGTGCATACGGGCACATTGTGCAATGATCAAAGTCATTCCTAATAGAACTCATGCCTATCTAAGGAAGTGCTGTTTTTGAGCGAGATTAGGTCCACGTTTAACACTTTCTTTGTTTTAAGGACTAAGATAAAAGAACAAAGGAGCTTGTTTATGCGATTTTCAGGACTAGTGATTGATAGAACGCGCACAGTACGTCCCACTAAATTTACCCTTACTTGCAAAACTCCGGAAACGATCAATCTCGTAGTTGTAAAATACGAGAAAAGGTCTGCGAGGGAAGTAGTTTGCCTTGAAATTGGATGTTGTGAGCAAATGAGAATGAGGATATCCGGATTCAATAAGTCAGATATCTCCAAGCGTCTTATCCGCTGAGTGACTCTTTTGTGCGAGTTTGTGTCTGTGACGTAGTACATGTTAGTCATTGGGGGCCGCTGCTGTGGGAGATCAATGAATCTATGGCCGCTTGGAAGACTACCCGCAGCTTGATGCTTTTGTCAATCTTTTGCGGTTAATTTTAGGTTATTAGGATGAGCATGACTAACAGAGACTTTTCGCCCAGTCATTCTCAGTGAAGTCAAGTAATTGATGTTTAACATGAGTGTCGCACTCGACAGCAGTCTTGAAAAGAGTGCAATCCAAGTACGAGATAATGAGTGAAGTCCCTCATTGCGAAATTTTGGACGCGATTGTACCCGACTTCCTACCACCACAATATCGTGGGAAGCACGCAGACGATAAGTTTAAGCAAGTGTAAACCAGGAAGCTATTCTCTTCGAGCTGGCGAGAAGTACCAGCTATCTACCTATCTTGAGGCTGGATCGCTTGCACTGAAGCCGACAAAGCACAAGCTGGGAAGTAGATATTGGAACTGGGAAGTTTTGACAGCCTGGCGGTCGTACGCATAGACTTCTACGAAACTTGTAATAATATGGTTCCTTTCAAAAGACCGCGCTGAAGGGCCCAGTCGACTTCCGTCTTCATGTTAATAGATCCACAAACCCGAGAAATGATGACAAAACTGACAGGTGTATCCAGCGTCCATGTATTCTTTTGAAAGATGCCGATGATTTTAGCTAAGGTCTCAGTTTGACTAACAATAAAGTTAACCAAAATTGTTGAATGCAATTTACTTGGATTTGAACACATTTCGGATATAAACTTCATTTTCAAAGTTCAGGGTCAGTTGTAATGGAATAAGGGCCTTTCGCTTCACAACTCAAACAAGGTAAACAGACGGCCCCGTATCAGCTACTCTGCCGGCAGCGGACAGGACTATCAGTGAGTGCAATCTTGTTTTTTTTTTGCCTCCACCAGGTAGGGTTTTTCAGCAAAATATGTAGAGGCATGAATCGGCCTACCCTCGACACAGGTATGCACGGTATTGCTACTGGCACACAGAATACTATTCCGCAATGAATCCCTGAATCTCTCCGCATTGACCCGTTCAAGCGAGTTGTCGCACTTGGCAGGTTTTGCTCATGAACGGACTTATGAATGTGTAGATGCTATGTGGCAGGCTACTAACAAGGTTTGGGAAGCGTGCCTTTCAGGCTGAACCCGCTAAAGTTCATATCCTGGAGCTGTAGTATAATACTGCTATCAATACTACTACTACTACTACTACTACTACTACTACTACTACTACTACTACTACTACTACTACTACTACTACTAC
The DNA here is from genome assembly GCA_003687565.2 of Craspedacusta sowerbii. Taxonomy (NCBI): domain Eukaryota; kingdom Metazoa; phylum Cnidaria; class Hydrozoa; order Limnomedusae; family Olindiidae; genus Craspedacusta; species Craspedacusta sowerbii. The sequence continues at coordinate 14,440 of QQSS02179963.1, forward strand.
TA
>QQSS02179974.1:0-14437 GCA_003687565.2 Craspedacusta sowerbii
ATCTATCTATATATCTCTATCTATATATATCTATCTATCTATATATATGTATATATATATATATATATATATATATATATATATATATATATATATATATATGTATTTGTATATATATTTTTATGTGAGTTTGTATAAGTTCGTGCCTCTGTCGGTGCTTCTGTGTGTGACATCATACCACCATAGGCGAATGTCAAATAAATATCATAAGAAAAATAATCTCAAGATTCGGCAAGCTGCCTAAAAATAACTAATCATTCTAATGCTAAAATGTTGAGCGCAGTAACAAAATAATCTTAAACAGTGTCAGACGAAACTAAGCAGTTCGTTAAAGAACTAGCAAGGATGGAGTCAACAGGTGAGGCAATTAATTTTTTTTTGATCGTGTATTTACAGCAAGCGAGCATCAGTTCCATCCACTGCATCCACTTCCGGATGGATCCTACCCACCATTAGAACACGATATCAACCGTCTCGAAATGGAACTGGGTCGAATTCCGCATGCAACAGTGGCTCCGGGATCAGACACGGTTCTTTCGTCTATATCGAACTATGCACCACAGTCGACCTTGGCCTTGGCTGTGGCCGATATTCCGGACGCCACAACAAACATCGCAACGGAAGACGACAAGGATGATGAGCCTGCACCTGAAGAACCTCCGATGAGGATGATATTGGAAAAGCCAGAAGATGCAAGAGGTGATCGCTTGTGACTATAGCGTACCAAAAAGCGCTGATTTTTCTCCGCATTGCAGAGGTTCCAAAGAGTCCTTAAAGGAGAGCAGTCCTTAAATCACAGCATCATATCAAAGTGACTAGATTAAAATGAATATAAGGCTTACCCGTTTTTCAATTGCTAGTTTCTCAAATTGTCATTCTTGCAAACTATAGTTTGCGACTTAATTTTCGTCTCAATTGATTTGCATGTCATATTGTTCTATGCAATGTTCGTCGCTTATGCTGTCAAATGTTTCGTAAATTCCCTCAACCAAATTAACATCTACAGACACGCCTAATTCTACAAGGCAATGCACCTTTCTTTGTGCATGATATATTCCTGTTCTTTGTTTTCAGCCTGCGTACGGACATGCCTGAACGGGGGAAAATGCAGACTTGATGGGGATTGCCAATGCCCATACATGTTCATGGGATCGCGCTGTCAGCATTTTCGCAGCAACAGCAACTCCATCTTGAATGTTTTTAACGAACTTCGGGCCCAGGAGCTTGATGACAATGGGGAGAAGGAGAAGCAGAATTTCTTATCCGTGCCGTTCGCATTAGTAGCTGATGACTCAGCAGAAAAAGATGCCACAAAGCTAAAGTCTATGGCTCAAGTAGAGCAAGGAAAACTTGTAAATATACTATCGCAAATTGCAGGTTCTAGTGCTTTCTTTCCACAAGCTCGAAAGTGACAGGACTTTTCACCATTTTCGCTCATCAAGCCTGGTGATAAAGATGTGGAACGACCCCACGGACCAAGGCATATCTTCGAGTGATAATTTTTTTATAGCATGTGTCGAATAGAACAAGCCAGGGCTTAGAGATCACAGATGGAAAATAATATTGTTGTATCGGTTATACTTAAATATTAAACAGTGTCGATAGTACTTCTGAGGTAATCAGAAAATGTTCAGCAATAGATTGATATCGTAACAATGCAGGTATGTCTTTCAAGATTTGACATTGTCCAGATGGGAGTTCATGGCCCACTCAAAAGAACTTTGATGGACATCGATGGGGGAAGACGTGATGTGCGTAGAGATCCTTGTGCCTTACTTTGGACGCTGAAGGTAGTCTCCGTAAGTAGACGTAAAAACATCAATCATATGTCTGCGCATGTAAGAGTGGCGAGCCCCTCCTGCTAATATTGATTTTATCTCCTCATGAAATAGAGAGACAATCAATAGCGTTTTCCTCTGGGTCAGGCCTATAGGAAGCGCAGGAAGTATCTTTTTGTGTACGCGGGATGCGAGAATGTCCATACAAGATACACTCCATTTTTGGACAATGAGTTGAAGAGCAGAATCATCCATTGCGTGTGATTCAGAAAGATTCGCGAGGCATCATCAGCCCTGGAATGCGAGCAGCAGACAACCATAATTTATGGTTAATACAAAACTCCCATACGCGTTTAGCAGTCTAGTGGCAGATTTTAGACTGCTGTCCAAACATATTGTTTATATAGGCAATCGCTGTGGTATTGTCACGCATAATACGTGTGTGCCTGTGTGCGTCCCTGTGAAAGCTTTTAACATCAAATTCAATAGCCATCAACTCAAGCACGTTGATGTGAAGCTTGGCTTCCTCATTATACCAGCGACTATTGGCTGAAGTATGAGAAACCCACCCTAAGGTACTAGCATCAGGATAAATGATGACATCAGGGTCTGGGAGACCATATAAAGAGAAAGATACCGAGTTCAAATTGGCTTGCCACAACTTGATCTCAGTGAATGCTTGCTCTGAGAATGGCATGAACTAATCATACCACCATGCTTGATTAAGTTGTGTTTTTGATGCGCCAAACCCCAATCGTTTCCGCGAGCCCCTCCAGGAATTGAATTATAATTCATAATTATGCTTGGCTCAAACGTCGCACTTCGGCCGCGTCGAACTCAATTGTTTAATTTGACGCGGCAGAAGCGCGACGTTTGAATCACTTCAGTGAGACAGCTTAATTACGTGCGGCCATTATTTCAAGCACGACAGAGCTTGCCGATCTATGCGACTCTAGTGCGACTATTAAATTCGACGTTTGAAACGGTGTCGCACCTGAGTCGAATTTGATGGAATTACATGCGACGCGGCAGAACTGCGACGTTTGAACCAAGCATTAGAGTCGGGTGTATATCAATTGAGATCGACGCAGAAAGATAGCTTTAATTGAAGTCGTGTTCAATTGCGCAATGCATTAGAGTCGAGTCAAGATCGATTTATAAAGCTGTTCTTAAAAGCACTCAAAATATCAAAACTTAGGTTTGAGTAGATTCAGTCCTAGCTGATGCTTTGCACAAGCGGAAATACGAGCATGCGCAGAAGCTACAGGGGCCTTCACTAGGATCCCAGATGCGAACTACCTGATGAGTGAAACTAAGAATATGAACTCCTCGCGTCAGCACATCCCTCGATCTTTATGCCTGTTTACCTCCTTTCTACTGCATTTGGTGGTGGTCTGTAGATGCTGAGTTGGCGACTCTTCTATTTTAATACTACCTGTACCTGCTATAAGGGCAGTAAATTGCAAGCAGATGGTGAAGCTAACAAGAGTTCCCAGAAACTAGTTCTGACATTATGCACTTTAAATAATAACTTTGTGTAAGTTAAGCTTGCCTTGATAATGCAATTATACCCGTTTAAATAAGCGGAATGTAACTTGCAATGATATCTGTTTCTATATTTTAGTAATTAATAATTTTGGTAAGGCTGCAGTAAAAATGCTAAGGAGTGAGTGATCTATTTTGTTTCAGCACGAGAATGAAGCTCTTAATGCACAGTCTCGGCTAGGTCGTGAAGTCACTCCTGGATCCTTAATTTTTGCCACGCTTATGGGTAAAAAGTTATCTGACTAAGCTACTCTAGCAGTGTTACGATATAAGCAATTTGGCTTAGCTCGGTAGTGAGTAGTTTTTTGTTACTAGGCACTCTCACACACCTCATTTTTCATTTCTTCCGTCCGTGTTTACTCTCTCGATAAATGGCAATGAATCAAATGCTGTCATATATATTTGCAACTGCACAAAATGTACCTGGGTGTGATCAGGATACATGTTGATTCAGATTTGCATTGTTCTCCTGTATAATGAAGACCTGGATTTTGCAATGATCTGAACCTGGAGAGTTTTTCTCTCTGCTGTTTTTGGCTATTGTCACAGTCTCAGATTCTCTATAGTCAGATAGCATTGACTGCCACTTGCAGAGTTCTTTGCAATGGCTGCAAACACTGTGAAAAAAATTGTTGCTACTGCTCTATCAACGGAGATGCGCAAAGTATGCAAACTTGTATCTGTGCCCTTGCCAAAGCTGCATCCCAAGGGAGTACTGATTAAGTGCAAGTGAGTCTTAATCGCATGACTCGTGAGCAGTATTAGTTTATTTTTAGAAATTTGTTATTTATTGACTGTTATTGACGTGTCATTAACATGTAACAATTAGTCCGTGCCATAATTTGTGTCGATTACTTCTCATGGCGATCTCAACTTTGTTAATGTCTAGTAGCCTTTTATGAAATATGTAGGCGTGGGCACTCCCATTTTTGTATCCACACTTATACAAATTTAATAATAAAACATATCGTAGTTGATACCAACTAGAAGGTTTACTGATGTATTTGTAATAAGTTGCTTTGTATTGTAAATTAAAAAGTGCTAGAAGTTTTTTTTCAAAACATCCGGGAAATGAGGAAGTGTGTTTTTTTAATATTGAAAGTTATTTTTGGTGTTGTTCTGCATAATCCTTTCTTAATCCTTTTGCCAATGTTTTGATGATTTAGATACGCTGGGATAAATGCTACTGATGTTAATGTTAGTGCTGGCAGATACATGAAGAAGGATGATGAATTACCTCTGAATATGGGGTTGGAGGTTTGAGTTTTATGCTGCATGTTGTGTTTTGGTTACATAAAATCTGAATGCTGAAAATGATAGATGATGTTTGGTTGCTTGCATTTGGTTATGAGCTTATTTTCATCCCTTGTTCTATTTGCCTTTGAAAAAGTTTTTTGTGTAATCTGTAGGGAGTTGGAGAGGTTGTAGACATAGGTTCAGATGTGCCAGCAGAAATGAAGGGGAAATGCGTGGGTTACTTCTCATATGGAAGTTTTGCTGATTATCTGGTAAGTTTGTACTGGTTTTAGGTTTTTACTGCTACCATAAGCTAAAAGTCATTAAGCATTGTGAAGTCATTTCCTAACAAGGAAGTGTCTGATAATGTAATCTTCGGGTTTAAGATGTAATCTTCTGCACAGGTTTTTGTGAGGGGCATGTGTATGTTAGGTGAATATATATAATTATCTGCAGCTTACATCAAAGTACTTTTAGACAATTATTTTGGCTTCATCTAGTGTTTTGCGCGGTTTATCTCAGCGGTTTTGCAGATTGTAGACTTTTATATGTTTGTGGAGGTGGTAAGATTGCAGAGGTCAAAAGATCCCTGTCCCACGTTGGTGCTAGAAGGCTGGCTAAGTTTAGAAAGTTTTTTTCACGCTAACAGCACCCACCCGACGTCCTACTTAACTACGGGGAGATGCAAGTTTTTTTTGCCCAGGATTAGGATTTTTACCTTTCCTTGGTTTTCCGTAGCAGCTGATTAGAAATTTACGGGGAGGAGCAAGTTTTTGTTTTCCCCAGGATTAGGATTTTGGCCTTTCCTTGGTTTTCCGTAGCAGCTGGTTAGAAATTTACGGGGAGGAGCAAGTTTTTTTTTTCCCAGGATTAGGATTTTGGCCTTTCCTTGCTTTTCCGTAGCAGCTGATTAGAAATTTACAGTTACCGCTCTTATGACGAATCCAGAATTTTCCAACCATCCCCGCTCCATATCTGTCGCTGCGCATTGGAATGAGCTGGATTTCCTGATTGTATTGTCGCTAACCGGATTTCATCTCGAAACATAGCATCTCATATATCAGATATATTCGGATATATCAGAGCCCGGAAAAGTCGTACCTTCACATGATCATCTCCGTCACAAGCAGCGTTTCACGCTGAAAAGGGCTCTTCGGGTTTGTCCTACCATCCGCCGTCGTCCTTGCTGCAATCAGGTAGTACGCAGAAAGGATAGAGCACAGGTATTTAAAAGTGCTGGTGGTTGCGATTGTGGTTCCGGTCAGTTGCGCGTAAGCCACGTCCATATTTTTCGCAGCGATCTTTGTCTTGTGGACGCTGATCTCTAAGCCATATTCTTTTCCGGCCATAGCCATTTTCTGTAGCACGTTCGGCGAGAAATGTCCATCGGCATATCGGGTCGGTCGGATAGATTAGGTAACCGCTGACCCCGAATGGAACTCTCAGATCCTGATCAAATATGCAGCGCAAGATGGTCTCAATGTTAACTGTGAATATGTGAGGCCTTGCAAAGCTAGCCCTGTCAAACTCTCCATTTTAGCTGCAATTCCTCAAGGAATTAAGCGGTTTGTCGGGGCTGCGGCCGAATCTAACAGATTGCAAAGCTTACTTCTTGTATGCCACCTTGAAATCAATAAAACGAGTGACTAATAGCTGGTTAGATAGCGGGTTGTTATTAATAAGGGGGCGTTGTGATAAAAATGCGTCAATGCGGTCCCTGCCTTTCGCATAGGGCGGCTCGCGCTTAAAATGATATCTCCTGGATTGCAGCTGTAGAAACTCAAGCATTATTCTCAGCCAATTTCTAATGGTAAAATCGGGAAAATCAGATCTACTTTGTGATGTTAGTTTTGCTGTCGTAACTATTGATTCGGCATGTTTTTTATGAAGTTAGTTAAAACAAGTTATTATGAAGTTGGTTGAATTGAGTATTTAATTTTGCGTCTGTGGCTTTTTTATAGTTATTAGTTTCGTTCTAGCAACTCCCGGCAAGTGCTTGTCTCCCCCTGCCTTCTTTAAAGCCAGAGTATGTCTCCCTTCTTATCAGTGGACTGACTGCTGCAATGTGTTTCGATCAAGTTAGTTTTTTAAAGAAATCACTTTTTTCTTACTGGTGTGAATTTATATCTTCGCTATAATCAAGCTCCTGAACATTATTTGAAATTCTTTTGGGTAAGTGGGTATGGCAAGATTGTAGAAGCACAGTAACGTTGCTAGTTTTCTTGATACTTTTTACAGTTATGTTTGTTTTTTAGGAAATGCTTTGGGTATTGTTGTTGGAATTCCGTATTTGTATTGCCTTAAATGGTTGCCTGTCAATCAACATCTGACAATGACGCTCTGCAATCTTGCCATCGGTGCATGTTGCGTTATTCGGATTTGATTTCCTTCATGGTTTCCTACAATTAATGTATTTTGAAACGTGTATGCTAGTAATGCCTTTGTGTGACTCGCTAGTCTTGCTTTAGTTCTGTCATGTTTTTCCCTTCTTAGCTGGGTAATCTTAAACAAGGGGAGAATGTTTTCATCTCAGGTTAGGAGTCGTGGTGCTCTTGTATGCAGGCTATGGGTTGTTTACTTCGTTAGATTGAAGACAATGCTCAGATGGATTGCTTGTTTGTATAACAAGTTTTCGAGGATGTATTGAAGGCATACGTTTTGAAGTGCTCTCCGTCGCTATTTTCTAAGCGTGTTGCTTGTGCCTCGGTCTTTTTCTTTTGATCAGTTCTGTTTCTTGTAAGGAAGTTTGGATTTAGAAATGTCAGCCAACCTCGCAACTGTTATACGTGTATCCTTGTCAACTCTATGTCAATGAGCCATCCACGACCTTCAAATAGGAGTATTCTAATCCTTTTTGTATACGTATACGTAGTACACTGAGCAGTGCATGCTTTTAATGTTTGAGTGAATGAATGAGATGCTTGTTATTTTAGCTGCTGCTGGTGGCACAGGGCATCTTGCAGTAAGCAGTTCTCCTTCTGAAGACTTCTCCGAATGTTGGTGCTTCATTTGAACAGCAGTTTGGGTTCATAATCTGCTTTTCAATTCCAATGAGTATGTCATTTCCCATGTTGATTCGATGCCAACTCTCTGCGTTGTTTTTAATATTTTGGTTTTGTCTATTCGTTCTGCTCTTCTTCCGTGTTAAGGTTCAATTGGCTCAACTTGCCGGCTGCCGTGTGATAGGAACGTGCTCAAGTCCAGACAAAGCTGAGTTCTTGAAGGTGAATACCTGTCTTTGGTGTGTATAGAATATGTTCCCGTTGTTATTGAGTGTTTTTGGAATGCTTAGGTCAATAGTTTTCCGTTTTTTGCCGCGTGTTTTTTAATTTCAAGTATTCGCTTGGGAAGTGCGAATTGAGAGTCCATATGAGTTGCGTTGCTTCGAGCGTTTCTGGTTTTGTATGGTTGGTCTGTGAATATCCTATTTCGCACTGCTTTTATAGTCTCTGGGCTGTGATCACGTCATTAACTACAAAGAAGAAAATCTTAGAGAAGTTCTCCACAGGACGTACCCAGTAAGTTGTTTGCTGCCTGCTAGATCGAAATCTCCGTCTCGCTGTCAATACCTCTTCACTTTATTTTCACGTGGCAACTTGCTCGTGTATTTTTCCCCTGTCGCAAAGTTATTGATAGCCAGACCAAAGTGTCGGTAACGCCATTTGTGTGGTCTTTTTTTTTTCGTTTACTTGCTATGCGCTACAATGATGGTAGATAGTCTCATCTGCTGAAAACTGGACTATCTGAATTAATGAAGTCGCATGTCATGCGAACGAGAATGTAAATGCGAATGTAAACATGTCTGTTTGGCAAATAGGTGCAAGTAGAGCAAGATATATTTTTTCGTCTGTGAATAAGTTTTGTTTTTGTGGTGGTTTAATATTCTATTTCCGCTCCAACTCGCTCCAACACGCAAAGTCGGAGCCCGTGTTTGATCAAGATTTGATCGCGTATTTTGCTTGGCAATGGAACCCTTGCTTCAATAAAATCAATGAATGAAGTGGATTAACTCGAGATTCAGTTAGTTGTTCCGCCTTCATTCCTGTCGCCACGATAATTCCGTTCGGAAGTCTGCAATGTTCGATGCACCAAGTCGGAAGCGTCGGACGATGCAGGAATTCAATCAACGTAAGCGTGAGCGTAGACAATGTTTCATCAAAATAAGTCTGTCGCGCGACGTGGAAAGAGCAAGACGGTACTGCTCATGTGAGAAAACGTTGCCGGATGCCTCGGTGGAATGATTAGCGCGTTTTTGTTCAAAGCCTGGCTCGTAGATCTCACAACATGGGATGATCGACATCTGTCCGTGATCCTCGGATGCTGGTGATCCTCGGATGCTACCTATTCGAGCTTAATCTGAATTAGTTGGGCTACCTCCCATATTCTAGAGCAGAGATGCGCTTGTTTGCGAGCGCCTTGATTTGCTGAGTACGTTCAAACTTCATTGGTACATTTTATAGCGTCGAATCTTTATTTCCAACTTCATTGGTACATGTTTGTGCATCGAAACTTTCATTCCAACTTCATTTGTACATGTTTGAGCATCGAAACTTTATTTTCATGAAAGAAGTAAAAGATTTTAGTGAACCGCGTTGGTCGAGCGCCATTTATCAAGAATTCACACGTAAGATTCTTTATTTTAATTTTACGTGGTTATGCATTGCGAGGTCGACTGTTAGTTCTCCTCATAGCCAAGGCGTGACATTGAGATATGGCTGACGGACACTTTCATTAAAAAAATACAGATCCTTTCTTTCAAGTGGTTGTTCTCATCTCAATTTAGAAAGGTATTGATGTTTTCTACGAGTCGGTTGGAGGGGACGTTTTTGAAGCATGCGTTAACTGGTCAGTTGGGTTTTTCTTGTTTCATATTCAGGCCTGACTGCGAGTTACAGTTGCTTTGATCGCCTCTGTCTTTTGTTACGACTGCATGCAACATGTCGTCAAAGATCTTCGTAGAGGCTGATACGTTTGTGTTGTATATTCCAGCTTGGCAGTGAAGGGGCGATTAATCGTCATTGGCTATATTGATAGTTACCATAGCAATGCGGGATTGACTCGTTCGCATAGGAACGCGACTCTTGTTACCAAGGTGGGTATGTCAACTAACCAGGATATGCCTGTCGGCCAGGCCTGGGTTGTGTTCGTATCGAGTTGTTTTTCTCCCAGGGAGTTTGCGTTTTTGTACCCTCAAAAAGGTGGTTATGAGAACAGGTATGTCCCTTGAAGGACTTGGTCGTTTCCAAGGCCGTGTTATTGTTTTTGTGAGGGCTTACGTGCGTAGGTATAGATTTTTCTGACTTGATATCTTGTCTGCAGGCAAATGGCAGTCATCTCTCGTTTGTAGTCACCACGTTCGTTCGTTCGTTTAGTTGCTTCTGAAGTCTGCCAGTCTCAGAGGCTTTTTGTTGCACAATCATATGTCTGAGATTAAGACGTATTTTCCACGTTTGGTCAACCTGGCTGACAGCGGAAAGCTGAAAGTCCACTTGGAGATGGCTGATTCTAATGGGCGTCCTTTTAGAGGGCTGGACAGAGTCTTCGACGCAGTTGACGTAAGCAAAACGCTGAAATGCTTTATTCGGGAACTTTTAGCTAAATCTGTGACTAGATCTATTTTAACCAGGGTCACTGATGCCTTTCCTTTCTCTTTTTGAAGAGAGTCTTCATCAGGGTGTTTTGGTCTTCGTGGCAGTCATCTGTTCCGCGTTGACTGGACAGTCTTGTTTTCAATATTGTGTGGTGATTTCTGACGTAAGCAAAACGCTGAAATGCTTTATTCAGGAACGTTTAGCTAAATCTGTGACTAGATCTATTTTAACCAGGGTCACTGATGTCTTTCCTTTCTCTTTTTGAAGAGAGTCCTATTCAGGGTGTTTTGGTCTTCCTGGCAGTCATCTGTTCCGCGTTGACTGGACAGTCTTGTTTTCGATATTGTGCGGTGATTTCTGACTTTAGGATTTCAGACGCCCGACTTCACCTCCATTTTTTCTTCATTTTATTCGCTAGTACCTATATTCGCGGCAAAGCATGGGGAAACTCGTGGTGGAGATTTCTGAGTAAAGCCTGCGATGATGCGTGAAGGCAAGATCTTGTGGTAAATTTAGTCTCATGGTTTGCTGCTGTGCCACGTGGAGGGAGTGGAATTATTTGCGTAGATGGTTCTTGTTCGCGGGGAACATGTGGTTGCTTTATAATTTCGTAGAAAAATGAGGGGGAGATTTAGACGTTGGTTTTAAGCGTAAGAATTTGTAAGAGACCGATCGGTAAATGTTTTATATGCCAGCGTTTTTATGCTTAACAGGTTTAGCTTTTTTGAACTTTAAGGAAATTGGAGCCATTGTGAGCGTTAGAAATCGGAAATTGATTGATTTTCTTTTTTTGCCCTTTCAGGCGAGGTGTACTTTTTTTTTTTTTTTTTTTTGCCTTTACTAAAAATATACCTGGGTTGCCAGCGGACGCTTTTTTTTTTCTTTTTTAATGTCGAGGTTTGAGGTTTTGTAAGACTGTTCGAGGTGCTTATGCCTATTCATTTGGTTGAAATAAAACTATAGTTCATGTGAACATCTGACTCCTTCCTACCCGCGTGTGGCCTTAGCTACGCATTTTAAATTTATCCGGACTTGCACTTCTGCATCTATGTGTTACACTTTAATCGCTTTCCTGATAGCTGTTCTTGAGAAGCGCGAACTAAAATTATGTTAGTACGCTATCCTGTCGGAGGAATTTGCTGCAAATTTGGAGGTAAGCACAATATTCGTATGAATTAGACCGTGGTGAGCGGGGAGAAAAATGCCCGATATGAACTCTGCCTTGCAGAATTTCTTGACCATCGCGATAATTATTTTCTTAGCTATTCGGTTAAGAAGGAGGGAGTTTCCACCCAACCATGTATGAGCGAAAAAGCTTAGGTCGAATTTTTGTATATTGTTACAAGGCACTGCAATTCATTGTACTAGCAGGCCAGTCTGTGACGTACCTACATCTTTACATGTATGGATTGTTTTTGTCCCATCTACCGGGATATCAAGTTTTCGATAAAATTCAATTTGAAGGGAAATATTTCATTTAAAGGTCACCTGGGGGACCAGGAAGAAGCGTATTAGAGATGTGCGCTTTGATGGGACGGGGTGCGGGGATGGCGGTGATAGTATGAAGATCCGGGTTTATTCTATTTCTTTAGAGTGCATGGGCACTGCCAATTCGTCTGGAAATTGGATTGCAATGCACCGTACGCGTATCTATAAGACTTATCATTTGTTTAAGAGCTCGGCTAGCGTTTCGCGTGTAGTTTCCCCGCGCCTGCACTCCCATTCACAGTTCTCTCTCTCTCTCTCTCTCTCTCTCTCTCTCTCTCTCTCTCTCTCTGTCTCGCTCGCTCGCTCTTTTTATCGCCCTTAAATTAAGGTCGATAGCCAGCTTATTTCTTGGTTCATTTCTTGATATGAGTGCCTCTAGTTTGCTTACAAATTATTTACAAAGCGCTGGTTTTGTCTCATCTAGTGGTCGTTTCCATAACACGAAAAAAAGGGACACAATTAGGGCACTACTTGCTTGGGTTAAGGGCGAAATCTAACGGTCTTAGCTCTGAGAGTGAAGACTGATTGGTTGGTTGTCTACCCAGTCGTTACCTCGCCCTGCATGAACTAATACCAGTGCCAGAAGTGCTTCTTACTAAATTGCTTCAATTTAAGCACTAAAACTTAAGTGCCAGCAGCTTGAAAGACTTTCCACAATTTTGGACTAGCTATGAACTATGTTTCCACGACGCCACCACCAATTCCTGAAATCATGGTGGTGTGCTGGTGGTGCTGGTGCTTGTGTTCTTGCTGCTGCTGCTGCTGCTGCTAGTGGTCTTGGTGTTGGTGTTGGTTATGGCGGTGGTCATGGTTGTAATGCTGGTGCTGCTTCTGCTGAAGGTGCTGCTAATGGTGTTGGTGCTGGTGCTGCTGTTGATTCTGCTGTTGATGCTAGTGGTGGTGGGGATGGTACTGCTGATGAGTATGTTGCTGGTGGTGCTTGAAGGGCTGGTGCTGGTGCTATTGGTGGCCGTGCTGCTGCTGCTGCTGCTGCTGCTGCTGCTGCTGCTTTTGGTCCTAACGATGCTGATGGAACTAGACTTAATGAAGTTATTGCTTTAAATTGAATAAATTACATATTGTGCGACAGTGCTAGAGAAAGTAGCGTTTTGGTTATCTAGAAATTGCAGATACCTAAAAAATATGCTATGAACTTTCTGAAAAAAGTGGCCGAGAAATGTGCACTTCAGTTCTTAGAGAAAATTAAGCAGCTAGATTGAAACTAAGTAAATGCTGTCTTAGGTTTACAGTCCAGCATCATGCTAGGAAGCGGGTTGACTACGCTGACCAGTTATTACTAAACTGCGAACACCTGAAACGCATGCAACTACCGTACGAGAGATATACCTATACAAAATGCTTTATGACGTAACTGCTCGCGCTCTAATCATGTAGCTATCGTCATAGAAGTGCGTTGGGCAAGGGCAATTGGAATTTTTAAACTCGAAAATTCCCTCTTTGGAGCGAGAATTCCTGAAAATTGCCGTTTCTGATTATCTACACACAAAACCCGGACATTTGGGTATCAACGTTAATTTCATGTAAATGGCGCTATTTCATGTCTGAAAAAAAAAACATCTTAAACAGTGTAAAAATTTAATTCAATTGGTCGATTTTCTAGAAGGTAGAGGACCTTAATCATGGAACAAGAAGAATGCGTCAATGTTCGTTGCCTTTCAAGCGACCTGCCATGTCATCATTCAATGCAACAGAATGCAGCGCGCGAACAAGATGATCAGGTAAGGGAGCTTGGACAAACACGTTTTTTGTAGGAGCGGAAAAACAGCCCAGGATGCGGTAACGTATTTAACTTAAGAAGATAGCCATTTGAAGCTATGCGGATATTTTGAACAGAAGCAATTCCTTTATTCTTTATGCAGTTCGCATTAGGAAAAAGTTTCAGCACTGAATTTGGTATCCTGGACCTTCTTTGTAGCATGGAAAAAGCTACAGAACTCAGGTAATACACAATTGGCGGTTTTCTAGATCTTTCGATTGGCGGTTTTCTAGATCTTTCATTTGGCGTTTTTCTAGATCTTTCATTTGGCGTTTTTCTAGATCTAGCTAAGGCATTTGAAATGGTTGATCACCATATCTTATTATGAGAAAGTTGTCGATTTATTTTGTATCTGAAAGAAATGTGAAGGTGTAAAAGCTAACTAACTGATAGACCTGATAGTTTGTCGATGTAAATGGAATAGCCACATTACTACTGCCAATCCCTCATTTTCTTCCCCGGGTATCTGTATTGGACCCTGTGTTTCTTGTCTACAAAAATGACATTGCTAATTGTGTTCCTGGATTACCATTGATTACATTTCAAAATCACAATTGATTGTGTTCCTGGATTACAATTGATCTTGTTTGCAGATGATTCCTTGCCAAGCGACTGTCTGCACGCCTATCAAAAATAAAAATTTATGATATTTGGAAGAGAATTGGAGACAGGCAGACTTCCTTTGCTTCTGCCCAAATTTACATTGAATGGAGCATTGATTTGAGATGCTATTGTCAAAATGTGCTGATATCTTCGACACCAGTTGTGTCTTCGCTAGGCACGCGTCTGCGTTATGCAAGCACTACTAAAACTCTCCTCAAAAAGCTCGTCCATAGTTACAGAAAGGTACAGGGTATAGTAGGCGATGATAAGGTATAAGCCAATATATGGCAATAGACTTGCACGGGTATGTAACTAAGCTATAGCTGATAAGTCGGGTTCAAAGGCAGTATAAGCTAAAAGCAGTGATAGAAGTAAGGGGGTCGAGGTGGCGACTTCTCTTACGTGTATATATATATATA
>QQSS02179985.1:0-10195 GCA_003687565.2 Craspedacusta sowerbii
ATGAAGTTACGACCCAGCTTCAGTGTGCATTCAATAATTGAGAAGATTCCCTGACAAACATCAACCTTTAAATAGCTTTCTTTTGACAAGAACTCATCAAAGTACTACGACATGAACAAAGTTTTGCATCGAAAGCTCCATTCAAGCTCGTCTTAAGCTTCTTATATATCAATATAACTTCATTGACCATCACAATGAATTAAGAAGCCAATTAAATATAATTAAATTTTAATTTATGATCGTAAGAATTTCCAAAACTCGTCTAATCTCTTCTTTCGACGAAATCGCATTTATTGACTTACCAAAATACCGATTTGTTGACGCAAGAACTCTTAATAACGCAGGTGGAACTGGCTTATATGTTGGCCTATGTGTTCATAACTCGTTGCGAATAACATGAAAATCAGAAATGATCTCTGTCTTCAAAGTGAGCAAGCTTCCGAAACAACTTCGGAAGAAAATTGTAATTTTTGCATCCAGCGTTTGTACTATTAAATTCTCGGAAAAATGTCTACTTAAACTACTTGCAAATTTTGCCACATAAAACAAGTAAGTAACTTTAATGGGTGATTTTAATGTAAATCTGTTCAACTGTAAGACGTCGACCGAATAAGCCAACTTCATTAATATAGCTACAAGCCATAATCTCCAGCCACTTATTTTGCAGCCAAGTCGAGTTACTCTCCGATCACAAACACTGATAGACATTATATTCACAAACATCTTGAAATACGATGCAGAATTTGGTAACCTTACTTGCACTATATCTGATCACATTGCGCAGTTTACTGTCTTAACAAATTATAACTTAAAAGTTGAAAAGAGCAAGAAGACATCCGATTATGGTAGATCGCACTATATTTTTAATTACAACGAGTTAAATAAAGAATCGCTAATATTGATTAGAAGCTCCTGTTTGGCGGCGAACGAAACTATGACGGTCTAACAAACTTCTTAGAATATAAAGTTAATCATATTTTTAATTTAATCGCAACCCTTCGTAAATTAACGTAAAAAGAAATGAGCCTTCAGCCAAAATTGTGGATTTCTAACGACATGAGGCAATGAAGGCTAGAGAATAAATTTTAAAAATGTACATAAAAAGAATCGACTAACACGGAAGAAATGAGTTTGATGCAAAATATAAGATGCAGCAAAATTCGGTCGTAATAATGATAAGAGTAAGTAAAATCACTTACTATAATTATATTTTTCAAGCAACGTAAGAACAAAATAAAGAAAACTTGGAAAGGCATTAAATCGATCATTAGTACAAACACGAAGAAACAATTTACCCCTTCAAAGGTATTGCACCATTACAACGACTTTATTATAAAGCCACTGAATATTGCAAATGCATTCAATGATTATTTATCCTCAGTTGGAAAGCCACTTGATTCTGAAATACCAACAACAAACTTTGAGACTTACATGCCTCCTCGATTTAATAATAGTTTATTTCTAAAACCCACTGACCCATTGAGGTTCAAATCATCAGCTCACTGACCGCTTCACCACAGGCTACTATACAAATTTCAATTATTATTAATCAGTCATTAAAAGAAAGTCCTTTTCCGCACTTGTTAAAGCTTGCTTTGTTAGTACCTATTTATAAACCTGGCCCCACAGAAAAATACTTTAATCACCGACCTTTCTCTTTACTCTCTAATGTAAGCAAAGTAATCGAGAAGGCGATGTACAACCATGTATATGAATTTCAAGAAGCTTTTAAAGTTATATTTTCGGCTTTATGTAAACAGCTGTCTCTGAATCACATGTTTGTCAACCTTGTTAGTAATATAAGTGATATACTAAACTGTGGCGAATAAGAGTGCAGCTGGTTCTTGGATTTGCAAAGGGCTTTCCATACCGTCAACCAATTAATTCTTTTACAAAAGCTTGAAGTATATGGAATTCGTGAAGATTGCCAGTCCTGGTTTTCTTCGTACCTCGTAAGAAGAAATCAATTCATCGCTACTGAGTTGAAGAAGAGTTGAAAATCCCAAAATTCTTTTCTTGAATTTGTTCTTCGCGCTTCGGCGTTCTCGACGGCTCCGTATTAGGTCCATTGCTGCTTATAATTTATATCAACATCTTTCATAATTGTTGGTCGTCTGGTTTCTCACAGCATTACGCCGATTCGCTGACACTGTTATATCCTTTAAAGGTTTATCAGAAAAGCGCTTAAAACTACTCAAGTGAAGTCTCACAAATCTTTGATTGGCTAGGCGCTAACGAATTCTCGTTAAACGCTTCAAAGAGGGAAATTCCTCGTTATCATCCTAGAAGAAAAGCTTGTGTGTTTAGCTTACTCTTAAGATAATAACAAGAAAATATATTTAACTGACAAAGTGAAGTACCTCGGTGTTGTAGTTGACTCAAGACTCTCGTGGAGATATCACATCTTAAGCTCTCTAAAAAAGTAAGGAGGGCAATTAGAATGCTTTAAAAAATGCGTTATAATATTAATTCAATAACTATTGAATCATTCTATTACAGTTAGTCCTAAACCCACTCAACATACGGATGTCTTGCTTGGCGCATAGCTTGCCAAAATGCACTGCATCAAGTCTCGATACTGCAGCAACATGCTGTAAGAACAAAAGCGTTTTCTAGTCTTAGCGATCCTACATTCAAATTATTCTCTTAATTTCAGATATTGATGCTACACGATGCAGTCACATTAACCATGTCTTTGTTTGTGCATGACTGGCTATGCGGAAAACTGCAAGGCTCAATATACAAGTGTTTCAGCTATTACTCTTCTAAAGTGAAGACGCGAATAATTTAATAATCAAACCTGTATGGCTGTAGCAATAAAAAATTTAAAGGCGGTTTAGTATTGAACAACCTACACGACCCCAATATAGACATTTCTAATTCAAAATCGATGTTTAAAAAGGAGATTAAAGCGTTATTGGTGGCCGCGTATGCTTAAATTGGGACTTGTATACTTATTGGATAAATTTTGGGTTTCCAACATGTTCTCGCACTTCTATTGAGTGTACCGGGGATCGATTGAATGATGAATTGGTGCTGGAGTATTAAAACGACTACAACTTTACGATTTTAACGAAAGTTTGGCGTAGCATATTTTTTTTTTGTTAAAAGTGCGGTCCTACCAGGTGAATAGACTTACTTCATGCTAGACTCTGCGCGTAGTTTTAGAATAGCTTTCCATGTTTGATGGGTTCGACTACTGCAAGGCTCAATATAACTGAATAAAGAAAAATATAAAGAAAACTGCAAGGCTCAATATACAAGTGTTTCAGCTATTACTCTTCTAAAGTGAAGACGCGAATAATTTAATAATCAAACCTGTATGGCTGTAGCAATAAAAAATTTAAAGGCGGTTTAGTATTGAACAACCTACACGACCCCAATATAGACATTTCTAATTCAAAATCGATGTTTAAAAAGGAGATTAAAGCGTTATTGGTGGCCGCGTATGCTTAAATTGGGACTTGTATACTTATTGGATAAATTTTGGGTTTCCAACATGTTCTCGCACTTCTATTGAGTGTACCGGGGATCGATTGAATGATGAATTGGTGCTGGAGTATTAAAACGACTACAACTTTACGATTTTAACGAAAGTTTGGCGTAGCATATTTTTTTTTTGTTAAAAGTGCGGTCCTACCAGGTGAATAGACTTACTTCATGCTAGACTCTGCGCGTAGTTTTAGAATAGCTTTCCATGTTTGATGGGTTCGACTATCCTGATCTTCACACTTCGACACTTCTAATCATGACAACTCGCAGAAAAGGCGCACGGATTCAGACTGACCAGGGTGCTAGTACGTGTAGCTACATAGCTTGATGAGACCCTCATTTGTTGTACTTCTAAGTGAGTGCGAGTAAAAAGTCTCTAAAAAAATACTCAGATATTGGTTACATTGGAAATTCTATTAGCTCTGTGGCTATAGCAGATGCTTCTATCTTCAGCCATTGCAAATATTATGCGGTTTTTCTTTGAAATTGCTTGCTATTCTTGAATTCTTTTGCAAATTGCATTGCTGGAAAAATAAAATTTGTTATTGTCGTTGTTGTTGCCCGATAAATGCGCTTATTTTTTACTCTTCGAAATTAATTTGTTGCCTAATCTGCAGTACTGTATGTAGAACGAGATTGCTTGTAATCTTGAATCTTTCCTCTTTGCTTTTCACTTCCATCTTTACTATTTCCATGGCATCCACGTCTTTGGAAATGTTTCCCTTTTCCTGTTCGCCACTGGAACTCATAGAGGCCCCAAACTCTGAAATGCTATGTTTGGGTAAGACGACTCACACTACAAACTGATTATGTCGTATCTCCAAACGCGTTTAAAAGAAGGACACGGTGATGTGCTTTCTTGGTAAATGGGTTTCTTAACTTTATCATCTCAGAATTTCGTTATATTTTTGTTCCTTATAGACATTCTTCTTCACAGAATTTTACGTAAACAGTCTGGTTTGAAGTTGGGAGACGTGACCATTATTGTTGTACTTGTAAGTTTCCATTTTTGCATTGCAAGATCGGCTTGACTGGACGTATATCGGTCCAAAGTAGTCCAGACCCTTTCGTGTGGAAAGCTCTGCTTGCGGTATTAAGAAATTCTGTTAGTTCAGCTTGTGTCGGTTCAGGATACGGTTGTCCTTCAAGACGCTTGCAAAGGACGCAAGATTGAATGATCTGTTTTACTTTCTGACGACCCTTGACAACCCAGAATCTGGATCTCAATTTGGTAAGACTTTCTTTCACGGCATTTTGGAATACGGCCTCGTGCGCTCTCTGAATAAGGAGCTTCGTGAAATGATGGCTTGTCGGCAGGTTTACTGGATACTTGGTCTCAAACGACAGTTGAGACTTCCGCAATGTCCCAGCGCATCGAATAACGCCATCGTCGCCATTATATAGTCTTAGAGATCTGTGCATTTCTTTGTAGTTTGTTTCCCCTTTGACTTTTATCTGCAAATGCTTAAACCACAATGCTTCTGCTGTGGCAAATTCTTTAGCATCTAACTGGATATCGTGGTCGGCTCTGCTATCTTTTCGTAGTTCAGTATTTCGATGTTTCTCTCTGTTCTCCTGAGCTGCGCTTCAGCAATTCTTTCCTTTGCATTTCGTACGAATCGTAGTACCCATGCAGTTACTGTGTTCATCCTGTCGTAGTCACTGTAGCGTTCTGCAGAGATGATCTCCTCTAAATCTTGCAATCATCAATCTTTACTTTGCATTTGTCCAACCCTATATATCCTTTGGAAATGTAGCATGGGGTAGTACTAACAGGACCAAATTAGAAAAAATCCACAAACTTCAGAAGAGAGCTGTAAGAGTTATATCTTATGCTGAGAAAACCTTACATTCAAGACCAATTATGAAGTACCATAAGATCTTAGACATCTATGAGTTGAATATCTTCCAGACTTTAAACTTTGTTTATAAGCACCAGCACAACATGCTCCCAACTGTGCTTGATAATTACTTACAAAGAGTTAACCATTGCTAAGAAAGTCGCTTGTCAAAATTTGGCTGTAAGGAAAAGTTTAGGCAAAGTTAAGGGCAAAAGAAGATTCTGCATTACAACACGAGGACCTTTTCTCTGGAACCGCATAACCTGTACCGCAGCGAAAGAGACTGCAATACTTGGAACTTTTAAGCAGGAATTGAAAAGCTTTCTTTTGAATTCAGAAGACTCTATATTCCTCTGGTAAAAATACACCCGCGTACCTTCAGGAAATTTATATCCCATTGGTGAAATACACCTTTACCGCGTCTAAAATATCAGATTCTAAGCTATTCATTATTACTAGTTCCACCGGTAGTAATTAGTATTCCAAGTGAAAAATTAGATACCCAAAGCATAAAGCACTATGTATCTGAGTGTTTCACTTTGACCTAGCGCTCATAACAACCGACGCGATGATCTTTTTCTGAAATCCTGATCGCCACTCAGCAGCACCTTCAATAGTGTGACATAAACAGACATCCATTTAATGTACGAAATTATGATAAATGGTGCTCCAGGAAAAGATCTATGGCCTTCTGGGAGAACCATGCCGCAACCGCAAAATATTTATGTGGACTAATGACAACACTCTTATAATTACTATGTTGCTGTAATTTTGATTACGCCTAATGTATTTTCCCCTTTTGCGAATAATAAATAATAATAATAATAAAAATCTGAAGCTTGCTTGATGGCTATCATCGTGATCTCGTTTCGTCTTGTCGTTGATAGCAGCTCAGACTCTGAACCATCAACGCCTACGTCACAAGACACAGGCCACATCTCCCGAGGAAGTTGGAGCCAATCCGGACCGGCAGTCCAGTCTTTCCAGTGTTGTGTTCTCCTGGTACATGATACCAGCTTTCAGGCGGGACGTTTTCGCGGCTGACTTGAAGACGATGCTGGACAAAGGGATTGTACTAGGTGTTTCGCGTTTGGATCCACCAGAACACTATGGAGGAATCAGTCAAGCAGACAACGTTATTAACATTCCTAAAAGTGATTAGGACAGACTTAACGTGATCGAAGTTTAGCTTCGATAGAGTCATTGCACCACACAACTCAGCTCTTGGTGTTGTCAATTTCTGAATAGGGTTAACACGTATTTTCGAGCACGCATGCGCAATGCTTGCTGCTGTCTGGCCTTCTACTTCAGCATGGACGTACACAACAGCTGTACAGGCGTCGTCTGAAGCATCGCTGAATCCAACATTCGATAAACTACTTATTTGTCCATCTGCCATAACATATCTGCGTAGGATCGTCAGGACAGATGACTTTCTCAGGTCGTGACACCAAATCATGAAATGTCGATGAAGTCAGCACGCAGCGGATCATCCCAGTTACCTCCTTCCTTGCTGACTTTCTGAAAAAGAACTTTTAATTTCACGACAAGCGGTGACAAGAAGCCGAGGGTATCATAAATCGATGAGAATAAGGAGAGTACGCTAGGCTTAGTAATACTTAAAGTTTCTAAATTTCCGCTAACTAGTCTGCTTAAGTCAACTTTCAGAGCGTCACTGTCTTTGTCCCAGGCGAGCCCAAGAACTTTGTTCTCTAAAGTCAGAGTCAGGTTCAAGTTTGTTTCAGCAAAGGTCGGTTGTTTGGGTGAGCTTTCATGGTGATTGCTGGCTTCCCCATATGAGGCTTGCAGTTCTTGATTGTTGGTAGACCATTGTGTTAGGTTCATACCAGCTTCTTTAAAAAGCCTTTTTGAGTCGGCGTGAAATTGTTTACCTTCACGAGCGTTATCTGCTCCACCATAATATTTTGTCTACATAAGTTGAATTCTCAAACTCGTATGACAACGCTGGTAATTCTACGCTATTTGCATCAAGGTGTGTCTTTATTACTGCTGCCAACAGAAAATGACTGCTGCTAACACCTAAGTAACCTCGCTTAAATCGAAACACCTTCAACTTCGGATTCTCTTGGTGCGGTTCGTCTGTCCAAATAAATCGCAGTACGCCTTGGTATTTGTTTTTGTACAGCTACGTTCAAAAACGCTTTCTCTAAATCTGCGACTATACCAAAGCGATGGCACGGAAATCTCAGCAAAATTGCAAATAGATCGCTATACCAATTCGGCCCCGAATGCAAACAATCATTAAGAGATACCCCCTCCGTTTTCGCCACAGCGTCAAAGACAACCCGCACTTTCGAGGTGGCTTGGTCCTCTTTGATTACGCAAGTGTGAGGCATGTAATATACTTTCCCAACTTTGGCGGTTTCATTGTCGTTCACTTTTTCAATAATTTCTTGTTTTAGTATAAATAATAATAGCATAAATGACTTCGCTCATTAGAGAATTCGCAGTGGACTTGCTATCCTCTAGTCCTAATTGTTCCATCTCCCGCCTGGGTTAAATTTTCATTAGAATTAGGAGCTAAAACGAATGTGTAATCAATGTTTCCGATGGTTTAGTTTATATTCTCTCCGAGTCATTGAATATACCCAGGTTGTACCAGAAAGGATAAATCCAAATTTTGAGGCTAGCACTACAGGCTGGTCTGAATTCTGCCCGCGAATCACAGCGCCATCTACGATTTTCCAATAATAATTAGGCCCTACCAATATGCGATCTATTCATCTGCAGGAAGGTCATAATAACTGTCTGCTGACTTATGAATTGCAGCGTCAAACGAATTTCGAATCGGGTGTAGTCTTTCGGATCTCCCGTAAATTTAGCAATTTCCAATAGGGGCATTTTTACAAACTGAGCACAACTTATCTCTGACTTTGACATCTGTCTACTGTTCTGCATTTCAGCGCTTTCTTTAGCTGATGCTAAAGTTTTGTCAGCTTTAAGTGTATAAAGTAATATTTGCGACTGCAAATCATTAGTCTCAAGAACCTCATTCTCAAATGCGCTATCATCATCTAGAGGCCGTAAAATTTCCTTATGTAATGACTTCAGCGTGCTTGCTGTCTCCTCTAGAGAAAGCTTTAGCATAAGTATCTCTGTCTTGCCTATCTTTTGTCTACATAGCTTCTCGTAAATGTTTGCTAAAAGCTTCCTTGCATAGCTTCTATGCCTTGCTCGTATTCTTCTGACTGTTCTGTTAGTCTCTCTAACTTCAATCGTGCTGGGAACCTGTTCGCTAGTCATTTTTTAATGGGCTCGGTGGACCAAAATGTAGCTAATCTATTCAAATGTTTCGCGCACGGTTAACTACGTAAACACTTGTCTTGTTGGTTATATGAAAGAAGACTGTAATTAAATAAAGAGCCAAAGCACAAGAATTAAAGATACAATATTCCAGATGCCAGCATTCTTCAAAAACAGAAAACACAAAACTGCAGCAGTATGATGGATGGCTGTCTAAGGTGAGTTCTCAGCTCAGGCGCATCAAACTTCCGGGGCTTACTCAATAAATATAAATCTCGTCGGACCTAAAAAGACTCTCTAAATCGCAGCATAAACATCGGCTTCGAATTCATCTCATTTAAGCATAAACTCTCAATCGGCACGCTCAAACAGGGAAACACAAAATACTTATTCAACTCATGGGTGGAATGTGGCTCAACAGATCTTTACCAGTGCTTGCATGAAACTTTCTAAAGCGCCTGCACTGATCTTAACATCACGGACCCTTCAAGGAGACTGACGTCCAAACTACAACACCCAAAAAACTTCAATACACAAATCCCTATGAATCACCAAAAATTCCCGCGACATATCAAAAGCTCCACGACACAATACGAAGATTCTCGGCAACACACTACAAAGGTTTTACATTTAAATACCCAACATCCGCGAGGAACTTCACTGCGTCCGCATGAAATTGAGATTTCCTTCATCCTCCCCACATTGGGAGTTGCCCAACATGTCCTTACTCGCGAGTTAAGTTCATGACAGTTTGACGTAGAAATTCCGCATCCAACGCCGCCGCCCTTCTTGATCTCGTAGTTGGTCGATTACGGAGAACCGATCCGTGGTCTTCTTTCTCATCATCCGGATCGTACAAGGAGCTAGCTGTCGTCTGACCGTCATCTTCTGTTGCAACTGCGTCCGGGCTGATGCTCGACTTCGTCACTAGGATTGTCTGCGTCTGTGCGGTCGTCGTCGTTTTCAAGTGACGACTCTTGCATTTTCTGCGTATCATGGTCATCTTTAGTCGCTTTGCCAATCTCCAACGGTACGCGACACTGAATAGGTCTGAGCAGCCTTGTGGCGTGCATATCTTTTTTTGAGAGTCATACGATTGCACGTCGCGTTTTTTTATCGTCACCTTTTATTACTTACTCAATCACTGCAAGTCTCCACTGATTTCTCTTCAAGACGCTTGCAAATGACGCAAGATTGAATGATCTGCTTTACTCTCTGACGACCCTTGACTACCCAGAATCTGGATTTCAATCTGGTAAGAGTTTCTTTCACGCCATTTTGGAATACAGCCTCGTGCGCTCTCTGAATAAGGAGCTTCGTGAAATGATGGCTTCTCGGCAGGATTACTGAATACGTGGATATTATCATGTGAGCAAGTTCTATCTTTTAGTAAATTTCGGAAGGTATGGATTTGTCATAATGACTTTTATGTAGAGGTTCTATATTTCATGTTCTAGGTCAGTAATGGCATTAGCTGCTGCTGCAATAATATTACTATGTGCTCTTTTGGTCATAGTACATGTGCTGTGGGTGAAACGTCTAAGAAAATATTCCAGCTTTAAGTTTGAGAGAACGATAGCATTTTTGGGGAATGCTCT
>QQSS02179985.1:10295-29745 GCA_003687565.2 Craspedacusta sowerbii
CCAGGCGTTGCGGCCTAGGTATCATCTGTGAAACAGCTATGGGAGTTCATTGCCATGCTCACGAACGAACCGACTCGTAATATGTCTCGGCAGTGTTGGCACTCTCTGGTCATGTTCACTTGCGGCAAAGGAACCCTTTCTTATGGCCGGAATTCGTTTACAAAATTTCTGCATAGTGAAGGAAACAACAAAACGCGGCAGGGAATTACTGAGCGCATTCAGATGTGCAACAAATCATCGGTTCGTTCTGGGAAGCCTGCTATCCTTGACTTGTTGTTGGATAGCTACACAAAGGGGGATATGGATTTTGAAGGAATACGCGAGGAGGGTGACACATTCATGTTCGAGGGTCATGATACCACAGCTGCAGCAATGAGCTGGACCCTTTTTCTGTTGGGACATCATCCTGAAATACAAATGCATTGTGAAATTGATGGCGTTGTAGAAGGAAGTGGTGAATCTATTTCTGAGCAAATTAAAGGCTTGAAGTACTTGGAAGGTGTCATTAAGAAAGCATTGAGACTTTACCCTTCTGTGTCTTTGTATGCCCGTCAATTGGATGCTGACCTGATAGTAAAGGGAGTTACAGTACCCGCTGGGACGGAAGTTGGGATATTTTCTTATGGACCTTATCCGAACCCTGCCTTGTTGGATGATCTTGAAAAGTTTGATCCTAATCGACTTCTTATCGAGCAGTTTTCGAAGCGACACGCATTATAGTACGTGCCACTTTCAGCTGGACCTCGAAACTGCATTGGTCAGAAGTTCGACTTGCTGGAGGAAAGATTGGTTTTATGCCACGTTCTAAAGCGCTTTAAAGTTGAGTCTGTTCAACACGTGGAAAAAGTTAAACTATGTGCGGAACTTATAACTAGGTCAAACAATGGACTGTGGATTAAACTGAGCAATCGCTGACCTTATGTTCTAGTTGGTTGGGGTCATGTTTTTTACATCGACAAATTAATCAGTTGGTTTTCTCGCAGTAATATGCTTATTTCGACTAGTCTTTGTTGTAGTGCTTCAATTATTTTTTTGGACCACTGATTGGCGACAAATCTTTTACATGTCACAGAGAAGTGAGCTTGTGACACCTGGTACTTTTAAATAATTCTTGTGCTTCGTCGATGATCGATTTGATGATCCTTTCTACACAAAATTACGACCAAATTCGCAAGTTACAGGTCGTTGGATGAACTTAAATTATAAATATTTTTGTCCAATTGTAATTTTTTTGTGCTTCTGCGGTCTATTTGGTGGGTCCTTAATCGCTGGAAGTCCTTTCGGTTGGCTGTTTGAGTTTGCTGATTTGAATTGATTAATTGGTTATTTTTTATTTACAAAGTAATTGTATCAGACTAACGCATCAGTGAATTTGATCAGGTTTGGGTTGTGGCGCTTTTTTATGAGTTTTGCCTTCCATGATCATTTTTTTCTAGTAGAAGTTTTTGTACGTAGATAAATTCTCTTTCGTGCTTGCCCCCTGTTAATTATTTTGCGTTTGTTGAAAGATTGTTCACTACGAAGAGTATATTCAAATGGAATTTTTCAAGAAGCGTACGAGTTGAGTACCCCATACTTGATTTATGGTTGCATTATGCTTTTGAAAGTTCTTATGCGAATAATTTGATTGCTGATTTATTTTCTTTGATGAGCTTTTAGAATTATGCACCTAGTCGTATTGATTTATCTAAGATAAATTGTAACTTATCACCTTTATATTTTCTCCACGCTCATTCTTGAATCCAGTAAAAACTTTGGATTGCTGATTGCTATTGTTAGCAAAGCGTTTAAAATGCTTGTCTTCTTTAATAACGTATCTGGATTGTGCTTCCTTTTATTATCCGTGGTGTCTGTAGGCTAGCTAAGCGAATCATGAGGTCTCATATTCCAAAACGTCCATTTCTACATCATTAATTGCTGTAGTGCACTGCTAGAAGATGAACACGCTACCAGCTCATGATTATTCCTAGTGAAGCAAATTTTGCATTCTTACTGGAATACGCGAAAGGGAACTCAAACGATAATCGATAAATATCGTGTAGGATAGACATCGGCTAGATGCATTGCGGTTCTGTTAATGCGAACGTGCCCTGAGCACGGGTAATGGCAAATTCGTTGGAATCCTTTGGAGCTGCGTAATTACAATTTTACAGGTGCAGACGCACGAAAAGCTCGCAAGCACTCGCTCCTTCCCTCGTTCCCTAATTAATTCACTCATTCGCATATTCACTTAATCTCTTACCAACCCTTTCGCTAGCTTTTAAACTAACCATTCTAAACGCTGCTTCTGCATCAATCTAGGAAACTTGCCACCTTAGGTGCTGTGGCAATTTTCACAAACAGACCTGGAGTAGATAGCCTTAGTGGAACACAGACACTGGGCGCTGTTTGTACCTTGTGTTTTTTGTTTTTGATGATACGCATTTTTGGTAGTGGTTATGTGTGTTCGGTTACGTGGTTATGCTGTATTTGATGAAAGCGTCAATGTTTTATTTTAGCCTAGCTGAGATAGTCATACGACAATCCCCAGTCGAGATATACTATGACTGCTTGGCGCGATGGAACTCGTTGATATCTATGCGCTACTAAATGCGACACTTGTTTTCCTGGCGAGACTTTGTATTGCTTATTGTTTTTTGGATTTGCTATGGAGACTTTGGACCTTGCCATACGCGGACATGCCAGGGCCCAGCAGTTACCCGTTCGTTGGTAATGCATTGCAGTTTGAGACGGATCCCCACAAAGCCGCTCTCCAGTTTAAAGGATGGATGGAGAAGTATGGCACGCCGCATGTTATCTGGTTTGGGCCAATGCTAGTGGTGTTTTGCGGAACCCCGGAGTACGCCGAGGCACTGTTGAGCAGTCAGACTACAATCGAAAAGTCTATCATGTCCTCGTATTTGAGTGACTGGCTAGAAAACGGACTCTTGCTTAGTTCTGGAGATAAGTGGAGGGCGCGCCTACGCTTTCTGACCCCAGCATTCCACTTCGGTGCGTTGTCTAATTATAGAGATATGATGGATTGCAAGGCCAAGATTCTTGTTACGAAGCTTCATATCTTTGCTAAAGAGCAGAGAGTTTTCGATATACAGACTCCTGTTGGCCTGTGCTCTCTTGATATCATGTGCGAGGCTGCTATGGGAGTGAATTGCGAGGCGGAGAAAGCTGACTCCTCCGAGTACGTGAAGTCCTTGCTTACTCTCTCCGCTTATATATTATCAGGAACATTTCAAATGAGCTGCTGATAGAGGATCGGTCGATTCCAAAAGGAGCACAATTAGGTCTCGTCTTATACGAGTTGCATCGCGATGGCAATACTTGGCATAGCCCTGAAGAATTCGCTCCAGAAAGATTCATTTCAAAAGGTGTTGAAAGATGGCATCCTTTTCAGTACGCTCCGTTCTCGGCTGGCCCGCGAAACTGCATCGGTCAGCGATTTGCCATGCTTGAGCAAAAGATTGTGATCGCCAACGTGGTGCGCAACTTGGGTTAACGCGTTGATATTCTGGATCGTCTTTGTAAATTTGGCGTAGGCTAGAGTTTGACTGATATCGGTCGGAAGAGTCCCGCGATCCCTGCTCGACTAGCGGCACCTATGCACCAACCCACATCGATGATCATTATGGCCTCGCAACCAACTGAACCAAAGTGAGCTGTCAGTCACCGAATGAGATTTGTTTGAGGCACTTAGTTCGGGGGACCCTCCCTGCTTGAGTATTGCATATAATTTGACGACTTGTTCTGGATTATCGACTTCGCGGAAGCAACAATAGCTAACCGTGATCGTACCGATCGAACTAAGATCGAGCCTAAGTCTTATGAATTGAGTAGTGTAGTTGGGAGATTACGACTGATACGACACTGATATTTTAAATGAAGCTTCAAAATAAATTTGCATTCATGTTATCATGACTGCGATTCAGGTAGGCAGTCCATAATATTAAAACAGCACTTTGTCATGTTTCAAGCAAGCAGTCTGCGAAGCATACGCAGGATTAGGAAGGGTTGCGCCACTAATACTCGTTCACAAAACCAAAGATCTCTGCTATGCCTTTGTGAAAACATATTCCTTAATGACTAAATAAAGATATAGTGCAAGCAGGCTCCGTAGCTAGGCTAATATGTAGCCTCGACTATGCACGAAATGACAGGAACGCTCTTCTGTTATATCAATGGACCAAGGGATTGAAAGCTTTCGCTTAGGATTGTGTGCATTTACGAAAGGGCGAGGATACAACCAGCGTAGCATTTGTTTTAACGACAATCTACCCAGCCTATATCTTGCTAACACACCTACACAGACTCACGCAGGCTCTCTAGACGAATTGGTTACCCGAAATTCCTTGCCATGCGACCGTAGATGCACTTAGGCGCTCAAAAAAGTAAACTCGTACAGTGCTAGAACTTAGACTTCACCGAAGGAAGCGCGCCCAAGGAAAGACAACGGTCTTAAATACAATAAGCGTATCTTTTGTCTCCACTACTCGCGTTGCACGTCTTTGCTTCCGTTGTTATTATGCGCGTATCTTCGAGCCTAGTCTAATGTTGCTATTGCTTTCACCTAGATATCTACCTAAAGCGTTGGCTTATTCAAGCAGAAAAATGAACAGCAGAAAGTGCAGGAAAAACTTCTCCTCTATATGAAATCCTAATTATGCAAAATTCTTATTGAACTTGTGAAAATACCGTCTCCAACTTTCCGAGTCGTAATAGTTACTTGATCGGCTTATGCTTGTCAGAATACAATAAGCAAAATTGTTTTTGGAAATACCAGCAGAAGTGTGGACGATGCAGGTGCTGTTCAACTTAGGAGCCTAATTAGAATGAAGTCAAACCTTCCACTTGGTGACAGAAATGTCTTACTTGAAAGTTGCATGTACTCAAATTTTTACTGCTATTTAAACAGCTGTAACATTCTAGCTCAATCGATTCTGCAGCTGAGGCATAGTCAAAAATTAGAACCTACAAGAGATCATTCCGTACCTAAGGTTCAGAAACGAATGCATATCTGTGGCAAAAAAAAAAAAAAAATACTTGCTCAGATATGCCCTGATTATAGTCTTCCCATAAAACAACTAAAGAGACCTTTAGCCGAAAGAATATAGAACGCCCTTTGAGAGCATGAGCAAGTCGCGCGCAAATAATTACTTTTTCAAAATACATATTCAAAATAGTTGCGGAACAAGGTGCTTCAGTAAGGAAAAGTATGTACATTTTCTCATAATAACTATAAGTCTTGCTATTTCTTCAAGATGTAAGCTAATTTATCTGTTTCTGTTGCTTAGATTAAAATGT
This sequence comes from Craspedacusta sowerbii, assembly GCA_003687565.2. NCBI lineage: Eukaryota > Metazoa > Cnidaria > Hydrozoa > Limnomedusae > Olindiidae > Craspedacusta > Craspedacusta sowerbii. Next base: position 15,591 of record QQSS02179985.1, read on the forward strand.
AACTAGAGATAATAATTAAATGTGTGAAAAGTGCAAAATCACATAGACGTAAACTGTTTTTGAACTTGTGACCATGGCATTACAGCATTACCATTGTACATGCATAAAACTATAAAGACCTACCATCAGATCTATGTACATGTATATATACATATATACATATATATATATATATATATATATATATATATGTGTATATATATATATAATGATTACCTTCCTATCTTGCTTGTAACCCCAGCAAACCATTGGTCTGGTCAAGAAATGGTGATTTGAAAGTAAAAAATTTCATTGATTGTGAATGTTGCTTCATATCTATTTGTGAAAACGACAAAAGTTTTCGATTTCTAAACTGCTTGCTGGAGTATGTGAGGCACCAAGTTCATTATTAGCACGTCAATATGTGGTTTAACAGCTTTTAATTATGAAGCACCAGTCCATCTTTTGGAACTAGACTTGGATTCCCGAGGTTTCATTCAATCTAAATCGGCTGAGATGCGAAACTGAATTATCCTATTGAACCTTAGTTACACATCAATAATTCGCACGGAGTCTGAATGGTATTCTTAACCATATTGACTTTCGTTAAATCCGATTTTAGTGAACCTTATTTCAGCACATTAAAAAAGTAATAGTAGGAGTAATCATGGCCAAGACGAGAGTTACTGAGAGCGACCTGGTGAGTGCGACTAGCAAAACTACTTCGGATTCTAAAATCCGATTTTCCTTATTCTTATTCAATATTTAATTTACTTAATTTTACAGTGGAAGACTTTCACTAGAAGCCGGTGCATGACTACGATCCACTTAGCTAATATGGGAAACTTTTTTCCAAGCATTGGCAAGCCAAAGAACTAACGCTGATGATTGGAATTGTGCTTGCATCAGTCTTCGCTAGCAATGTCTTGCAGAATGTCATAGGATGAGCAAGCAGAAAGAATTGACCCTCTAATTGAGCATGAATAGTAAGGATTAATGTTTACCTGGAGAAGATACTAATTCAAAGCCGATTTTCGCCCTTCGTGACTGAATGCTTATTTTTGCTTGCTGCAAATGACTCAGCATATATATATTGTCAACTCAATCATTTTAACAATGTTAAGCATCTCTTCGTGATCATCTGAAGGGCGAGCATCCCAAATTAGAAAAAAAATTGTACGCTCATTATTAAATTCTTAAAGCACTGAGATTAGCTTGTTAAAACCTCAGTTCTATGGCAAAAATTTTATCCACGCTTCCTTAATACTTGGTATCTCCTCCATCTGACAGAACACTAGCAAACCTCAGCTATTGTAGAAAGTATTTAGATCACCATCAGCTTGTATACCTTATTATCACTAGTAAGCCCAATAAAGATTTCAGAATTATCTAATATCCTTGCCTTATGCATACCAAATGCTTGGTTAAAATACAATTATAGAGAACGATATTTTATTTCCTTAGACGATTTTAAGCTTCTTGCATTGAGATCTCTATCAAAGTCCACAAAACATCATAGTTTGTACGCACAAAAACTTCTCTAGACGGTTATAATGCACTATTAACTTTAAAATTGAGTTTTATTTGCTTCGTTGTCAATGTCTCTTTGACAAGAAGCTCTGATCTCTGTTTTCCATGACAGAATACCATTTTCAAAGAAGCTCTAGGTTTACAACGACCATGTCCGAAGAAACTGCATCGGGTTTTCAACAGTGCATGCGATTTAAATCTTATCCCGTATGTCTGATAGTTCCACAAACAAAGGAGTACCAGAAAGTCGTGCATTATATTCCTTGTACAAAGTTTGAACAGGATATTACGAACTAACCAATCCTCAATGTGGGATTAAAGACCACTTAGGCATTAACCTCGAAAACAGATTTCAGAATTAACGAAGATATAGCTTTATCTCATCCATCAGACAGAGATCGAAAGTCCGTAAGCAGCGACACGAGCTTTTTTTTAGCATTTAAGGTGCTTTCGTTGACGTCCAGCATATTTACCGTAAGATTTCGATTAATTTTGAAAAACCACAAGCTATCTCTGCTCCTCTGACATCTTCTTATAGCTTCTAGAACCAAGGAGACCTCTTGATGACACTTTATCGTAGATTTAAATACTCTGTGCACTTGGGCACATTGGACTGGGAGGATACGTGCAATTGAAGCTGAATCCCTTAATTCAATACCATTCCTACGATGATTCGTTATTTGATTGTTAAAACGTTTCCAGTGAGGCTTCCTGACAACGAAAGAATATGTGCGTATAATCGATGGACTATGCGCAGCAGACCCGATCCGTACATTGTTATCTATATCCAGACACTAATATCTATGATATAAAGAAAATACCCATGCTTGCACGAGGAATCGCCAGCGCCTTGAAACTTATTATTTTCATTTTAGGAAAACATCCTGAGAAGTTTTGCCTGGTCCCTACTTTGCGTGTTATCCCTAGCGGAGTACGGAAGTTCCAGAACAGCCACCGGTTATATAGTTGGAAAATGGTGTAATCAAACAGCAGCAATGTGAGTCCTCATTTGATTCGCTTCTATTCCTTCAATGTATGGCATTTGAAGGTTTTCGTGGTTGTTTTGGCATCTTAAAAATATCGATGTAAATCCCAGTGTGAATCCCAACACTTACTGTTTTCAAACGTTACGCGCTTTAGATTGAAGACAGGCGACTTCAATGGCAATGGCTTCGACGATTTTCTTTGCTACAATGACAGCGGAACTCACTGGGTGATGTACGATAGCGCGCTTGCAAGGAGTGGGGTGTGCTCAAGCCCTTTTGCAGGGGAGCTTGCCACTCACTTGACTGGCATTGAAAATTGGTGTAACCCGGGAACAGAAGACATCGGTGACATTAACGGTGATGGAAGAGATGATTTGATATGTCACAAGACAAGTAACTTTCAAATACTCATCGCATTGGCTGACAGTGAGGGGATCCTTATGAGTAAATGGTTTCAAACTCTGTTTTCAGTTCAGATCTTTAGATAGGCATGATATTTTCATGACTTCAGTATTCTTTTAATTGTCCGCTTTTATCTTAAATGCCTTGCATGTTCATAGCAGGTTCATTCGTTCATGTTTCAGTTGAATTTGATATTTCGTTCTATTTTATCCAAATGCAATCAAAAAAGGTCTGCACCCTTCCACTTCTGTTTTAATGTTGTATTGCATTGAGCGCCTCTCTAAACGCATTGCGGTACTCATGCAGAAGCAGCCCCGTAAGAAAGATATTATTCATCTGTTACGTTTTCTGTTTTACACACTGTGAATATGCGTAGTAAATCGGCAATGCTCGGTATTTACATTCCCTTAGTATCGTCATGGACAACATGGTGGTGTTTCAGCCGGAACTTCAGAGTGGGTGACGTAAACGGCGACCTGGTGGCAGACTTTCTTTGCGTCGCAGGTGGCATTGTCTATGTATGGTTAGGTCCGCCTCAGAGTTTGCTATCAGAAAGACCATTCGCGATATTGGATTGGAATGTTCCGGAAAATTCCGAGCTACACATTGGTGACTTTAATGGTGACAAGCGAGATGACATTTTCTTTCATGATGCAGAAGGAATGATGTGGATTGCCTATGCTAAACAATCATCGCCATCAGCCATCTCATTTGTTAGAGAATACAAAAGCAGTTACAGGTGGTGCAGAGATAACAGTGCGAACCTCAAGTAAGTGATTGACTCAGTTTAGTTGATCAAGTTGCAGTTGCCGTGAATTTATAGTTCACAGTGTTCTCCAAGAAGAAACATTGCATTACGTCCATTCTTGCCGAATCCGTTTTTTTAAAGTTAATCTAAACAATATCCCTATCATTTTATCGCGCTGCTTGAGCTACCACAAACATACCGTAAAGCTACCATTTACTCCTCAATCTGCGATTGATCATGCCGACAAGCCGCCAGTCAATGTGGCTGAGGCTGCACTTAACTCCAGAATACTTAAATTAATTTTCCTCAAATAAATTTTTGTAATTTGATAGAAAACGTGAATGGAACAGACTTAGCAAACAAATATAATATATGAATTAATTCATGACAAACGAGTCAACGCTTCTCTATCAGTAACGAATGCAGATCAGTCGCCATCTTGTAAGCATAGCTGCCGCGAGATGGCGTCACATCACACCATTCCCAATGAACAGCTTATTGAGGAGTAAATGGTAGATTAATACTCTCCAAACGTTACAACTCGTAGAAGAGAGAGACTTAACCAAGCAGCCCTAGTGATTTTACATAATGCAAAGTTGGTATGTCCAACAACAGAGTCCCGTATCATTTTACCGCCAAAAATTATTGGTCACGGAATTTTGTTAACTTGAGCTAAGTATCTTGCCTTTAACTGTTCTCTTTTGCTATGCCAGGGTTCTTCTCGATAGCGATTTTTTGTGAAAATTTTTTCCCTCTGAACCTTGTCAAGATATCCTAACGCGACTTGCCGAATCTTTCTTGCGTACTTGTATACCCTCCTGACTGTTTTCAATAGGATTGGATACATAAATAATGATCACTTGGCGGATCTGATTTGCATCAGTAACGACGGGAGCAGTTGGATCATGCTCAACCATCCAAGCTCAAGATTCGACGCGCGCCAAGCAGAGCAAATGTTTCTATGTCCTCGAGGCGTCACTAACTACCTGCTCGGACACTTCACTTCAAACGTTACACATCAAATCTTGTGTGCGATGAATCCAGAGTGGCGAATCATCTCCGATTTGTTATGAAAGATGACGTTCCAGCTTGCAATTAAAGAAAGCAAAAAAAAAAAAAAAAATCAACTGAGAGGACAGATCAATTTTGATGATATTTGTGCCTGCATGGATAACTATCTGAGAGGCACATAAATGTATATTATACCTTAATATATGTATATGTAGGTGAGGCTAAAATGAAATCCAGTGGGAGTCGAAGCTCTTTTCCTCAGTGAAAAAAGTACGTGAAAAACGCAGTAGCGATGACTTTTATACTAGTGCTTGTTCAGGTTTTCCTTCGACTAGCTTTTCTGCCTTTTCTTGAGACGACGAAGCATAGGTAATATTGTTTGGTTCATGTGTTTGACTTAACCATAAACTTTGAGATGATCGGCTGTGGTGCGGAGCTGACGGTTTCCTGAAAGTTTTTCCAACCAGTGGCATAAATTATTTGCAAACTCTCCATCTTGCTCATGAAGTTCAGACTTAGCTATACCAAAGTACTGAAAATACTCGTCGATAATGTGATGGGCCGTTGCTTTTTCAGACTTATCCAGGCAAGGGAAGCCCTGCAAAAAGTGCTTGAAGTGATCTACTACTGGCATAATGTACTTATAGTCATTTGAAAAGCCCTCTAGTCTGAGAAAACTAGATTGATTTGAATTCCATCGGCGATGTGGTTGTGATTTATTTCTTACACGTTTATAGCTTGGGCTGCGTCAAACATGGGCATACATGCGTGCGTATTTTTCGTCGTTCCTTACCATCATCATTTATATAGCCATATTTAACCTGCCTTTTAAAAAACTTATACATTTTAGTCTAGGGCTCAGTGCCGGGGGCGTTGCAGTACACTTTGAGGATGCTTTCCTGGCCCTCAAAAGAAGCAGAAAGGACTAGCATCCTTTATTCATCTAGATAGGGTAATAAGAATGCATCATTCATACCGATTATGTATGACACCGATGATACCGAAATTGCGGCGGTAATTGCGAATTCCCAAAAGTATTCAAACCCAATCGTACGATCCAAAAAGGGTGGTGAAATAAGTTTAGGGTCGACTATATGAGTGAATTGAACCTTGGTGATATGAACGAGGAAAAAAAAAAAGATTTACCGCACAATCCATCATTCACAACATGCACCCACGGAAGCGGGTGCTTATCAGGGATTGATTCTATCTGTTAAGTTATAATTTGTAAAGACAATAAACTGCGCATTATGATCAGATATAGTACAAGTGAGGTTACAGCTTTCTGTATCATATTTCAAGTTGTTTGTGAATATGTGTAATATTGTTTTTAATGTTGTGAATATGTCTAGACATCCGATTATGGTGGATCATACAAAATGTAATAATTGCAACGAGTTCAATGAAGACCTCACTAATATTGATTAGGAGCTCTTTTTTGGCGGCAAACGAAGTTCTGATAGTCCAACCAGTCTCTTAATATATAAAAATAATCATATTTTTAAAGTTATGGCACCTCTTCGTAAGTTAACGAAAAAAGAAATGAGCCTTCACCCTAAATTGTGGATTTCTAACGATATTCTTGAGGCCATGCAGGCTAGAGAATAAGTTTCTAAAATTGTACATGAAAGGAATCGACTAGCACGGAAGAATGAGTTTAAGAAAGTGAATTTACTTACTATAATTATTTCTTTCATGCAATGTAAGAACAAAATTAAGAAATTTTTGAAGGGTATTAAATCGATCATCAATGCAAACATGAAGTAACAATTTACCCCCTTCAACGTCATTGGACCATTACATCGCTGATGACACAGTCATATCCTTCAAAGGTATATCGTCGAAGCGCTCAAAATTACTCATGTCTCGTGAAGTCTCAGTATCTTTGGTTGTCTGCGCGCGAACTATCGTTAAACGCTTCAAGGAAAGAAATTCCTCGTTATCATCCTAGAAGAAAAGCTTGTCAGTTTAGCTTACTTTTAAGATAACAACAAGAAAATATATTTAAATTACAAATTGAAGTACCTCGGTGTTGTACTTTACTCAAAACTCTCGTGGAGATGTAACATCTTGAGCTCTCTAAGAAACTAAGGAGGGCAATTAGAATGCTTTAAAAAATGCGTTATAATGTTAATTCAATAACTATTGAATCATTACAATACAGTTACTCGCAAACCCAACTAACATACGAAAGTTTTGCTTGGCGCATAGCTTGCAAAAATGCAATGCATCGAGGTTCGATAATACAACAACATGCTGTAAGAACAAAAACGTTTTCTAGTCATAGCGATCCTACAATCAAACTATTCTCTTAACTTAAGATATTGAAGCTAGAAGATGCAGTTACATTATGCATGACTGGCAATGGGGAAAACTGCAAGGCTCAATATACAAATGTTTTAGCCATTACTCTTCTAAAGTGAAGACGAGAATATTTTAATGATGAAAGCTCCATGGCAGTAGCAACATAAAATTTAAAGGCGCTAAAGGTAGTATTCAACCACCTACACGACATCAATGTAGGCATTTCTAATTCAAAATCGATGTTTAAATAGGAGATTAAAGCGTTATTGGTCGCTGCGTATGCCTAAATTTGGTCGTGTGTACATATCTGATAATTTTGGGTTTCGCACTTCTATTGAGTGTGCCAGGGATCGATTGAGTTATTTATTGGTGCAGGGGTATGAGATAGACAACATTTTCTATACCTTTAATATTTTAAAGAAAGTTTGGCGTTGACTTTTTTTTTTGAAAGTGGGGTCCTACCAGGTGAATTGACTTACTTCATGCTAGACTCTGAGCGTTGTTTCGAAATAGCTTTCCATGTTTTATTGGTTCGACACTCCTGATCTTCACACTTCAACACTTCTAATCACGACAACTCGCCGAATAGGCGCACGGATTCGGACTGTCGATGGTGCTGGTACGTGTAGCTACATAGCTTGATGAGACTCTCATTTGTTGTACTTCTAAGTGAGTGCGAGTTCAAAGTCTCTGAAAAAATACTTAATTATTGGTGGCATTCCGAATTCTATTAGCTCTGTGGCTATAGCGGATTCTTCCATCTTCAGCAAGTGCAATTATTTGGCGGCTTTTGTTTCAAATTGCTTGCTATTCTTAAATTCTTTTGCAGATTTCATTGCTGGAGAAATTAAATTAGTTATTGTTGTTGTTGTTGTTCTAGTTTCTGTTGTTGTTATTGTTTCCCGATATATCCGCATATTTTTTTTTTCTTTGACATTGATTTGTGGTCTAATCTACAGTAGTGTATATTAGACCGAGATTGCTTGTAATCTTGAATCTTTCCTCTGTGCGTTTAACATCCATCATTACTATTTCCATGGCATCCACGGCTTTGGAAATGTTTTCTATTTCCTGTTCGCCACTGAAACTCATAAAGTCCCTAAACTCCGAAATGGTATTTTAGGGTAAGACTACTCATCCCACAAACTGATTATTTCTTATCTCCAAATGCGTTTAAAAGGTGGACAAGACAATCTGCTTTCTTGGCGAAGCGGTTTATTAACTTTATCTTATTAGAATTTCGTTATATTTATGTTCCTTATAGACTTTCTTCTTCACAGACTTTTACGTAAATAGCCTGGTTAGATGTTGGGAGACATGACCATTAGTGTTGTACTTGTAAGTTTCTATTGCCAGTTGGCTCCTCGACATTGGCGTTACGGCAGGTTTTGTTTGCGAATGGCAGTCAATATACTGCTGCGAAAGTAAACAGGCTAATCGACGAAAGTTTAATTCCACAATGGTGGATGCATGATATTGCGAGCTAAATAAATCTTTTTGAATGAATTTTAATGGTTCCGCTAAATATCGCCCAGGAAGACGAGTGATCATTGGACATGACAATTACCAGTGAATCAATCGTAGGATAATGAAGTTATTTAGGCCTTACTCACATCTCAATGAGTGACCGTCATCAAAACTTCAATGTATATATTCCCGACTTCTCTATACGTTCCCACAGCAACTGTAAATTCATGGGTATCCTAGGGACGAGACCCACAGTGATCTCCCCGGCTACACTGCAACAAGTACGAATCCTTTACTGACTCAGCTCTATTCGAAAATGAGTCATAAAATCATTAGTAAAATGATTGTCTCCGGGACAAGACCAACATCAAATATAAGCCTGGATAGCAGCAGAATGGGACGTGTCGCCCGAGCTCTCCTATTTGCTTGATTTTGCATAATTATTGCTGGTTTGCTACGGAAGAAAGCAAGATGTAGTCTCACACAAACATGGAAGACACTGTTCCTGAAAATTTGGGTTTGCCACTAGAAGGTTGCTGTAATGGAGCAGTTAGTAGAGAAGAAATTAATGAACTGCGCCAACAAATGGCGGAAACAAAAGAGCGAATACAAAGTTTACGCCACGACTGACGTTAAGAAACAAGGGCCAACAAATCTTTGGCGGGATGAAATAGCATTTTTGAGAGAGCAAATTAAGAGTCTGCTTTCTCAGTTCAACCAAAAGGACATTCTGCCGTCTTGACTCTTTGACTAGTCCGACAATCAGATTGGAAAACTACCCATCAAAACCGTGCTGACAGAGCCAAAGAGAGACAGCATATCTAGGACCGCACTGGAGCTTTTCAGTCCCCAAGGTGAAGCGCTAAACTTTAAGCCATTCGCAATACAGAGCCAATTTGCACTTCAAACCGCTTTCAATCACTATGGATGGATTTGCCTTCATCTAGTGACAGGCGTGATGTCACTGACTACGCCAACCTGCCGGGAACAAAAACGTGGATGTCTGATCGCATAATGAAAAGGCGACCCAGCCCTGTAATCGATTGCTTTCCAGAAAAGAACCTCACAGTTCGAAAGCGCACGGCCATACTCGGAATGCAAGTTGCAGTGAGATCGTGCAGCTGGGTAAGTGCGCATGCATATTTAGCGACTCAATAGTTAAGTGGATGACGAAGAAAGAATTTAAGTCACTCTTAAAAAATCACCAAGAAATTTTATACGACATTCCCGGGGCGACAGCAAACCATCTTTCATACAACACGAAGCATTACATCGCAGAATAAAAATCTGATGTGTCATAGATGTGGGTAAGAACGACGTAACAACAACGTCGACATCGCAACAAGGCACAAACCAAATTGTAAACGACATCATAGACGTTGGAGAAATTTGCTAACAGAACGGGCTTAATGATGTCATGCTGTCCAGCATAACGTGCAGACGAAAATTCCACTGAATAAGAAATCTAATGTAAGCAACGCAATTCTTAGGGAAATGTGCAAGGAGCGAGGTTTCTTGATGATAGACACAGGCGTGGCTCACCTGTGGAATGACGGCTTGCATCTGATTGAATCCGGCAAAGCTACAATGGCCGATATTTTCATTTATATCATAGGGGTCCTTGTCACTTGCATAAATTTTTAGTGTTGTTTTATTGTGTTATGTTTTTTCCTGTCTGGCACTCGTACATCTATGTATTTATAATTTTGACTACGGTAGGACTAATCCTGATTTAGATAACATCGTCAATAAGGAGATATTTTTGGGCCTTACTTAGACCTTTTCGGATGTTCCCTCTGTGACAGATCCTTAGTCGGAAAACGATGGTGAACATGACGACGTAACTAATCAAAGAAACTTACCCATTTCAAATCACCCGAATTTCGTGATTGGATATCTGAATGTAAAAAGTGTTAGAAACACGCAAACCTGTCCTAAATTGTTCAGGAGAAGAGAAACGTAAATCAAATAGAGAATAAGCAACCGAAGACATTAGAACAAACAGGCTAGGACGCTCATCTAATAATATTACACTGCAACATAATGCACAATGTTTGAACTATCAGTATTATACGTTAACAGTTCACTAGAGGCAAGCGTTCTCACAAAAAAAAAAAAACAGTTTACTCAAGCATTAGCAACGAGTTCAAACATTGATTTCTTCAAAAATGCTGGTAAATGACAACTTAACTCAAACACCACTTTGACACTATTTACGTCATTTACAGCAATTACATAGACAGGCAGATAAAGATAGCCAGCTAGCTATACAGAACAATGCATGGCATGATAGACGGAAGGGTAGCTTGCTAGATATATAGCTAGCTAGTTGGATAGATAGATAGAAAGAAAGAAAGAAAGATAGATAGATAGATAAATAGGTTCATAAATAAATGGATAAATAAATAAATAAGTAAATGAATAAATGAATGAATAAATAAATAAATAAATAAGAAAAGTAATAAATATGACAAATTATGAAAGAAACCTATCTGATTTTTAGCCATCAGCGAAACAAAATTAGACAATAGCTTTCAATCGGCTCTATTCGCCGTGAGTGATTATAACAACCCGTTAAGGAAGGAGCGAGATAAGTATGGTGGTGTTTTGATTGTGTCCATAGATTGTGTGTTTTTTTCTTCAAAGCTACCTCTGAGTTTGAGCCATCCCAATTTTTAGAAGGGCTAGGTTTTAAGGTTTCCGTTCGAAGAAAAGAAATGTCAAACTCACCGCCTACCGACGACCTAAAAGTGATCAAGCTGATGCGTTCCCTAATGAACAAATATAATGACATAATAGTTATTGGAGATATCAAAATTGATGCAGGAAATTAGTAAGATCTCAAAAGATATCTGCTTTCTGGGGCATTTTCCGTTTTTCCCAACTTCATCAAAGAAAATACTTGCCATTCAACAACGTCTAGGTCATCCATTGACGTGATACTCACATTTAAGCCCAAGAGCTTCCAAAAATCGTCTGCTTTGTCCATAGGCTTAAGTGATTACGATAAACTTGTTGGCACAAGTATGAGATCACACATTGCTCGTCAAAAGTCGAAGCAAATTACGTATCGGAGTTATAAAAAATTCATTGGAAATAAATATCTCTCCGATATCTCTCTCATCAGTTGCGATAACACGCTTGAAGCAAATCATTTTTAGGAATACTTGGTAGACAAAATAACAGATATTGCCTATACGCATTCGCCGTTAAAAAAGAAAACAGTTAGGGGAAATCAGGCTCTTATTATGTCTAGCGTCATAAGAAAGGCATTCATGAACAGATCCAGGTTGGAGAAACGCAAAAATGCCAATCCCACGCCAGAAAATAGTCAAAATTACAAGAAGATTAGATATACGTGCGTATCATTGAAAAGAAACGCTATAGAAGACAGATTTCTAGTGACTAGTGAAGGTGGGTTCTTGAATAAAACAAAGTTCTGCAATTTTAAAACCGTGCCTGAGCAGAGGAAAACTAAAGGAAACGCAAAAATTATGCTTTTAGAAAATGATAACATCGTGGAGAATCCTCAGGTTTGACAAAGTTTTCAACAATTACTATATAAACAATGTAGAACAAAACTCTAGTCATAACCAAAAGACTATTCTGCAGATTTTTCAACCGAGGGTCAAGAACAGCTTGTAAAACACATACTGGAAATTTACGCGGATCACCCAAGTATATATAAAATAAGAGCTGAAAATATGTCACCTTTAAACCCACTTACCTTCAGAGAAGTTTCTAAGGAAGAAAAAAATTAACTATTGCATTCTTTAGATATGACAAAGTCTACTGGCAAAGACCAGCTTCCCAAAAAGCTTATTAAAATTCCTGCAAAGAGCCTTGGCGCTCTTATGGCAAAAGCAATTAAGGCTAGCCTAGCCGAGAGTATGTTTCCGAACCGCGCTAAGAAGGCAGCGGACAATGGAGGTTACCGCTCGGAAAAATGAGCTACAGGTCTGCAAATATTCTAAATACAATTTCTAAAATTTCTGAAAATTCGTTAAAACTTCCAATAGCGCCATACATAGAAAATAATCTTTCAGTTTTTATTTCAGCATACAGAAATAAATATAATAGAGCATGTTTTAATTCGACTGTTAGAGAATCGGAGAAAAAACGTCGATTAGAACTACGTAGTTGGCGCTGTAATGATGGATCTGTCAAAAGCATTTGACTGGATACCACATGATCTTTTTATATTTAAATTTATATTTAAATTTATATTTAAATTTGGGGCGCACGGACTAAACATCGACGCACAGGCTTACATCTACTCGTAATTAAAGGGACGAGAAGAATGTTTCGCATAGATGGGAAATGCAGTGCATTCCAACAGATTTTGTCGGGAGTACCTCAAGGCTCCATCTATGGCCCACTATTTTTTAACATATTCATAAATGACCTCGCAGTATTTATTGACAAGGCCGACATACACAATTTTGCAGACGGCAATACGCTATCAGCACACGCATTCAATATTGACGATCTAAAAACATCTTTTAGAACGAGTTCAACATCGCCATCGACTGTTTCATGACAAATGATATAATGGCCAACCCTGAAAAAGTTCAACGCAATCTTTGTGACCAAAGATAAAAATGAAACCTCTAGAAATAAGCTGCGCATCAAAGGCTTCGAAATAATGACTGAAAACTGGGTGAATTGCCTAGAGGGAACACTAGACAGCTAATTAAATTTTGACCAGCACATGAGCGAAATCTACTAGACTGCTGCAGCTCAACTGAACGTCATAATCAGATTAAAAACAAGCCTTCCACTTGTTGACAGATAAAGCACTAATCGAGAGCTACATCTTTTCAAATTTTAACGTAGGCCCTAAAGTGTGGCAGTTTTCCTCAGCAGCAGCCAGTTCATTTTGTATTTACCCATTTATTAGGCACAGACTTAGTTTTCACAAGAGGTCAAGTGATTGGGAACAGGACCACACACTACAACGACAACTCATCAATGAAGAGAGTACGCCTCATCAATATTATAACCTTCAAAGGCTCAATTCCAGCTTATGCTGCTGAGCCGGCCATAAGTAATTTTTTGAAATAAGTTTGCAATTTAAAGGGTTCTGCAATAAGAAAGCTTGAGATATCATCGCTATTATTTTTTAGCAATAGCTCCAGCATGTAGTATATCTTGAAAGTTGGTTTTAACCCTAGCGTGGTGGTTAATTCATGGCAGGCAAAAGCCTGTTCAAAACATCATATTGACAAAATCTCCAAACTTTGAATTAAATTCATAGTCAAGCAAGTTTAAATTGAAGATTATTAAATCAGCAAGCTTGCTTCATATTCTGCTCGATGATTTACACCAGACAGATTTTCTTTAATTGGTAATAACTTTTCCAGGACAATATCGCTAATTATGGCGCTCTTTGATTTTCCATTAATTATTTCGATGGTCATCATCTGCATGTCAACAGACGTGCTGCAAAATTCAGAACTAAACTTTCGAGCAATTTCACTGCGAAGAAAGTATTTAACTGCACCTTTCCTAGGGAATGTGATAAAGTTGTATCCTTTGTTAAGTCTTAATGCTGGGGATGCACCTTAGCTTCCCAAATTTAACCCACCGCAAACCGTAAACTAATAAAAGTCTTGTTGTTCCCATTTAGATTATAGATTTATAGCCTGAAGATGAGAAAAGATTTTCTCGAGAGCTTGCAAAAGAACGACAATTCCTATTGTCTATGCAATATATATATATATATATA
>QQSS02179986.1:0-14435 GCA_003687565.2 Craspedacusta sowerbii
CTATCTATCTATCTATCTATCTATCTATCTATCTATCTATCTATCTATCTATCTATCTATCTGTCTGTCTGTCTATCCAAATGCCAAGCACCATTGATTGCAATCGCCAGTATCTCTTTGACGATACCAACTTTGGTGCTGCCATATTGTGGTTCGGTGTCGGAAAGCCTTGAAAACACTATTAAATCGTTAACTCAGAGGGCATACTGCCTGGTTGATGTTCGAGTAGTTTTTAAATCGACGTTAAGAATTGCAGACTTGTTTAATTACAAGGACAAAATACCTAAAAGGGTGTTATCTTATGTTGTATACGATTCATACGGTACCCGCTGCAACGAAATGTACGTTGGTAAAACTAAAAGGCATATAGGCAAGCGTTTTGAGAAACATAGGGACCGTAAGCAACAAACAGCCATTTCCAAACACATGCTTGACTGCAATCGCCAGTATCTCTTTGAGGATGCCAACGCGATTGATCGCGGCCGAACCAACTTAGAATTGCTAATTAAAGACACATTAGCAATCAAAGAGCTTAAGCCGACCATTAAAGCCGACACTGCGTCCTATCGGCTAGAGCTTTTTTTGAGGAGTTTGTTCCGTATATAAGATGAAGTGTTTTATTTGTAACGGTAATTTGAGCAGTGATCATAATGCCAGTGGCGTCGAAACGCCTGTCACAAAAAAAAAGAAAGAGAAAAGGTTAGCCTATACATATATATACATATATAACGTATAATATATAATATAAAATAATATAATATAATATAATATAATATAATGTAAAATAACTACAATAATATACTTACAATATTTAAATATGGCCCAAAAAACATAAATCTGGGGAGGGTCATAAAGGAAACAAACACGGTATCACCATTCCTAGATTACTTCCCCAAAGAATGATAAGAAATTGCAATATCTACAAAACCAGACGTATGATGCCATCTTAGAACCAAGCCCTGTACAACAGGCAGAATTACAGATAACAGTCATTCAACGTAATGCAAAAATTAGAATTACATAGAGCACCTAATATGTAATGTATACTCTTCCACAAATACAACGTAGAAAAAATGCATGATGAAAGAAAAAAAAGAAATTCAGCATAGAGGCGCAAAATCGCGGTCACACTCACCGTCTCGCATTCGACGAGCTTCTGCTGAGCGCCGTTGAAGTCGAAGTTGACGTAGAGGCATTCCAGAAACTCGGTGATGGGATCGCGGTAGGTGTACGCCTCCTGCTGGATGACGCGCACGAGGTCCTTCAGGATCTGCTTCCTCCGCT
Source organism: Craspedacusta sowerbii (assembly GCA_003687565.2). NCBI lineage: Eukaryota > Metazoa > Cnidaria > Hydrozoa > Limnomedusae > Olindiidae > Craspedacusta > Craspedacusta sowerbii. The sequence continues at coordinate 1,285 of QQSS02179986.1, forward strand.
TGTTCGTGATCACCGATGTCGTCAGGTAGCGTAGTATGTGAGGACACGTCGTCTGGATGGCGTTCAAGTAGCTACGAACAAAACAAGTCATAGTTAAGCTCAGTATGTGCGGACACGTCGTCTGGATGGCGTTCAAGTAGCTACGAACAAAACAAGTCATAGTTAAGCTAAGTATGTGCGAACACGTCGTCTGGATGGCGTGAACAAAACAAGTCATAGTTAAGCTAAGTATGTGCGGACATGTCGTCTGGATGGCGTTCGAGTAGAACCGAAAAAAACAAGTCATAGTTAAGCTAAGTATGTGCGGACACGTCGTCTGGATGGCGTTCAAGTAGCTACGAACAAAACAAGTCATAGTTAAGCTCAGTATGTGCGGACACGTCGTCAATACTGCACGCAAGTAGTGAAGGAAAGATACTTTTCAAATTAAACTCGGTGTGTGAGGATACGTCGTCAAGCAGAAACAAGGAATCTAAAATTACACCAAGCACTGACACTAACAAAGCAATTGCGCTTAATACGGTTGGTGCGCAGGAATGCATATCTATGCAATGCATAATTTGGTCGATATTAAGGATCAAACCAATCTTCAAAAAGTCAAAATTGCAAAGCTTGTGCGAACCCAAGGTGCCTGGACCGCCTTCTGTTAGAGCGCAAGTGAAGTAAGTTAACATCACGCTGAGTATGTGCGACCACGTCTTATATAACGCGTAACAGTAGATGAATCCATGGCCAGCTCAAGCAGGATTTCAAATCGAGTACGCAGGCTGGTTTCCACGTGTAATGAATGGACATCATCTTAAACGTAAGCGCCTGGTTTTCACAACCACGGGTTAAATGAAGAACGGTAAGAACGAGACTTACTTTGGCTGATAGAGAAACATGTCGATGAGCAGATCGCGGCCTTTGGGATGGTTGAAGTAAACAAACAGACTCCAGTGGATGAGCCACGTTCGCTGCTGAAGCAACTGCAACGGCGGCGAGTAGTGCTGCGATAAAACATCAAAGCGGGATTTGCATTTATGACCTTTAGTCAAACCTCACAAGCTGAGCATCGGCAGGATTTCCAAGCATGACCAGTAGTCAACATTCAAACTTTTTTTAAATTTAAATTTTTTTGCGTTACGGAAGCTCTATCGTACGAACTCTAGTTGGAAGTAAGGGTCTGCGTATCGAAACTCATTCTCGTTTGAAACGAGAAATTTCGAGAAATTTCGAGAAAATTTCGAGAAATTTCTCGCCTCGTTTGCATCGAGACTGTTAATCTTCTATCTCGAAACTTCTCGTTTGTTTCGAGACGGACCTTCGTCTCATCTCGAAACTTCTCGAAACTCAAAAAGCTTCGAGACGCAGACCCTTAGTTGACAGTCATCCCCGTAGAACATACGTCGCTCTCGATAATGTCCTTTAGGCGATTGATGTCCTCCAGAGCCGCGTCCCAGTTCTGGTTGAGGATCTCGCATGCGAGCTTGCCCCAGATCGCGCTAGTGACGTTCGAGTCATTGTCTCCCGCAAGGACCCGGTAGAAGTAGAGGTACTGCGACGCGCCCAGGTAGTTGCCGCACTCGTACTGGAACTTCGCGAAACGGTACAAAGTCGCCAGGTCGTCCGACGTGATCTACAAAAGTCGTAGAGCAGACGACAGCGAATGAGCAAAGGTTTGTGCGGCCACGACCACTGAATACCGCACAGCCACATCACCTCCCCTAACAACAGACGTGATTCGACCTATGTGGGACGGACAACGAATAAATCCGCTGAAAAGAGCAACGAATAAGAAAGGTTTGTGTGGCCACGACCATTTAATACCGCACAGCCAGGATCGCATCGCACGAGCACACACACACACACACACACAATCGGAATTGAGCGAAGTCATCAAATTTACTAATTCATCGCCGTACTAACAACAGACACATTCCGCCCTATGTAGACCTTATCAGCGACGAATCAAACAGGAGGTAACCGGTGAGGAAGTGGCGACGCACAGTACTAGAAGGCGAGAACTGAGAAAAGTGCGGAGGAAAGGGGCGATGATTGAAATGGCTTCCACAGAAGCATGTCTGCGATTCGTAAACCAGGTTTGCCCGAAAGAAGCAAAAGAAAAAATGCAGATAAAACTTAAGCTGCCGATGTCAGGGAGACAGCCAGACAGACAGCCAGACAGAAAAACAGATGCAGACGGATAGGTGCAGACAGACAGGTAGACAGACACTAACTTGAGCAGACTTACTTGGAAATGATCGTTAAGATACTTGAACAGTACACTTCCGTCTCTAAAGAAACAATCAGGTCGAAAACAATTATCAATTATTAACACCGGCATCAAGAGGCTAAGCGATTTCGGAGAGATTCCGATGCCAAGCTAACAGTAACACGGTCGATCTAGAAAACGGCCACTCTAAAGCAAGGTCGCTCGAGAACACAGTCGCTCTAAAACATGGTCGCTCTAGAACACGATACCTCTAGAGCACGGTCGCCCTAGAACACGGTCCAGTCTAGAACACGATCGCTCTGGAACAAAACAACGACTCTAATAGAAAATCCGACCTGGCTTTTGCAGCTTCGGCCTGGAAATTCGGGTCCTCGAAAGCAGTAGTGATTTCCTCTGTAGCTGCCTCCAGCTCTTTCAGCTGCTTGAGAACGTCCTGCCTCTTTTGCATGAGCTCTATAAATCAGAGTTGGCGAAGGAGACTGATCGCAACCACGGAACTAGCAAACACAAAAGTAAAAGCATCAAATGCAAAAGGAAGGATGACGGAAAGATCGAACATAAAATAAGGAAGGCAAGAAGCCTACACATTTTTTAAAGACGAAACATGCCTAATGGCAGATAGTGCCAATCAGGGTGAGCATAGGGATGAGATAGGAATGCATTGCCTTTGAGAATATCTGCAGTTTGTTTGATTATTTCTTTTGCAAAAGAAAAAGATTAATATGACGGCTAATCTTTCCCTTTCTATAGTATATGAACTTTTCAAAAGTTTAGGTAAAATATTTTATAAGGTAAATTTTTCGGACATTTATAGCTGATTAAAGGTGAGCATAAGGATGCAATAGGAATGCATTGCCGTTGACAACATCAACAATATCAAATATCAATTTTTTTCTTTGGCAAAGGAAAGCATTTAAAATAAAGGCTAATCTTTCTGTAGTACTTCTCAAACAGGGTAGGTAGTCATTTCGTTTCAAAACGCACAGTCATTTATAGCTGATGAAAGTTTACAGCCCTTTTACAGGTATCTGGGCATCAAGCAAGTATCACTCCACACGATCGCGCACCATTGAGCCATAACTGGGCAGAAGAGATGACCACTGAGACTAAATGCACATCGATATAGACCATCATATTGAAACTAAGATATTCTATTACAGTGGCATCTCCTTTCAAGAAAGATTAGATCAGATATTATATAGAAGGTTAGAGTTTGTAATCGTGACAAAAACTCTTTAAAGGAACCGAATGCGTTGTGCGCAAGTGTTGGAACTTCAACTGCAAAGCACAACAGACCCACTAAACATTCCATTTGTAGAGCAACTTTCTCACTGAGAGACATGGTAAACATTCATTCCAAAATAAAATATCCACTCACCAAGAATTTACAAATAAAAATCAGACAATATGGCAACAGGAGCACGTCTTCTTCAGGCATAGGTACTGCACCAATTTGTTTACCAACAAAAAATTGCTTGATAAGATAAAAAATTAATTGACGTGCAGCTACTTGCAAAACAATAAGTACATACCATCTGGGACAACATCAGTGTTGTGCAATCGCTGGTATTCATCCTTGGCAAAATCAATCTGCAAGATGAATGCACATAAAAGTGTGACACTTAAAACTTTTTTCGAGAATTCTAAAGAATTAAGAAACCTTCATAATCCCTGAGTAGTACACAGTAATCAAGATAAGACTGAACCACTTTCAGGCTAATAATTCATCCAAACAGGCCAAAACTCAATTTTTATATTTAAGAATTACAAACTTACTAAGGAATACAATTACAAAAAAACATGTCAACATCACATCAGGAAAGGCTAATTAATACAAATGGCCTAGCATCTATGATGAGTGAATCCAACATGTATAAGCACAATAAGCAGATTGAACAAGCCCGATTAGTGGACCCCATAATTAAAAGTATTTTAACATTGGTCAATCACACCAATTGCACATGGCAGACACATTACATTGAAAACAAGAATGATTAGTACTTTGTAGAGAAATCAATCTCTTGGAACTTGTTTGAACAAACCTTTTAGAAAACTGACATAAATATCCCCATAACATAAAAATCCGATCCAAAGCAGAGTACTAACTTACCATTTTTGTATTCTGAAGGAGTTCCAACTTCCCTTGCAAAAGTTGATTTTCATCATAAATCTGAATAAAACAAAAGAAAATTTGAAGGAAAGAAAAACATAGATATGATGTGCTGTGAAAATCTAGGGACAACATGACAAACTGCAGTACATGGCAAATTAAGTTGCTATTAGATCATCATCATCATCATCACCATCATCATTATCATCATCATCATCATCATCATCATCATCATCATCATCATCATCATCATCATCATCAATCATCATTGTCATCGTCATCTTCATCGTCATCATCATCATCATCATCATCAACAAAAACATCATCATCATTATAATTGGTTGGCAGCTTGAATGTGCAAATCAGATGTGTGCAGGCGAGAACAAGTTGAGTTAGGCTCTTTTAAGACTTGGTGACAAACCCTAGTCTCTACCCTTCTACTTTACACAGACATGGGGGTAGCTAAGAATGTGTAGCTATATAGTAGCATGGTAATCATATATAACAATGCAATAAAGATAATGTTTTATGCCTTCCTAACCAAGCATAACTAGCGACCTAGAATTATTATTTATTATTCAAGGGCACACATAGTTTCAAGCAGAATAACAGTGCATGCAGACGCAGACAAATGCCCACACAAGTAAAAAAATATAAACATACATATAAAAACAAACACATACATGTAATCACATGGAATAACATACATATGTAATTTCTATTTCTAGGAAAAGTGTAAGCAAGAAGCTCGCCACTCAATTAAGAAACACTATTGCAACAGGCCAAGAGCTTTTTTCCAGCCAAATGCTTCTGCCACAACATCTACAGTATAAGACATTTATTTATAAAGGAATAAAATGCTATTTAATTAGCATTATTTGCCTTGTTCTTACAACCAAGAACTTTTGTCCCTAAATTCCTGCATTTCAAGGACATTGCTACTGAGTGAAGTAGTAGCACAGACTACTCGAGATCTAGCCGAACAAGCATTAGAATATAATCTTTTCCAAAGACCTTGAGGACACCTAGCCTAATAACGAGAAATTTTCATACAGTTAAATGCAAGTAGGCCAGAGTTAAAATTATTTATGGCATACTATTAATAGCCGCCTTCTGAAAAATATCTGGTTTAAGAGGCACTAGTTCGCAGGTAGCCGTTACAATTCTGCTTAATGTTTTTGATGTGGAGAAATCTAGCTATCTTGGATTGCAACAAATGATCCAATCAATATTTTGTATTAGGTATGCAAGACTCCACAGACAAGAAGCATCTCAACTTTAAATAAACAGCGCAGAAACCAACTTGAAGTTCATAAGGAAAAAGATAATATAAAAATGCGTAACAGACCTGTTTTGTAGACAAAAACTCTAGAAGAGGGAACACTAAATGACGATCTAAATATGCACCAACACGTGCCGTCAGGTCGTACTTCTCCGCCATCTTAAAAGGAGACTGAGTGTACATGATCTTCCTTAGTGTATCGCTTGTACTGCCACCTGATATTTCGTTGCTTGGTTAGTAGCTTGAAAAACTAGGTAAAGTACTTTAGGTAAGGTACTTTATATTTCTCGGCTACATCATGAATAATGTTACCGAATGGTCGAAGTAGCGCTAAAGTCACAACAGCTTTAAGGAAAAAAAGACAAATCGTTTCAGTTTAAGTAAAATAAGGATCTATTAGCAGAGGGTGGCTACGAAGAAGCTGTAAAGACCATCACCCGTTTGATTACGTCGTCTACTCGTGTGCTCTTCAGGTCAAATGTCTCCTTGTAACACAAGTAGGTGTGATCAAAATAAAAAAGATTTTAAATCTTCACAGCATCAACCATTTTTCTGATCCTCCCTTTGTGAGCACGTAGCCAGCTACTAAGAATTTCTTTTCATCCCATCCCGGACATTCTTGTGACACTTTCGTTTTGCTGTTTCCACTCTTTTCCACTGCATCTATCCAAGTATGTAGACGAGTGTTCATGATGTTTACGGTAATGTTGATATTACAGTAATGTTTACGAGTTTTAAGATGAGATTTATAATGCATGTTTAGCATTTAAGCACACCTTTGTCTCAAAAACACAAAAGTCATAAATTATTAGGTTGGTCCACAAAATAGAAAAAAGTTAATTATTAAGGCAACTTTGTTGCTAAGTAAATTTAAGTCAACTTAAATGTTTCCACTTCTAACTGGGAGGCAATAAACTGCCCTCAATAGTAAGTTTTCAATCGATGAATGTAGCTCTAACGAAGTACCAAAAAACATTGCAAAATTGTATGCGTGCATTAGTCAATGCCATGTCCTTGAATGGCCTGATATATCTTCTTCAAATCTTTAAAAACAGGTCGAGAATTTAAGAAAGGCTAATTAAACGCCTTAAACATTAAGTTTTAGTCTAGAGCCCGTAAACTCTGGACTTCTAACTTTTAAGACAGGCCAGGTGCCTAGAAGCCAAAGTTCAATTCGCGGTAAAATCTCAACGAGAGTTAATATATTGGAACCATAAAATTGCCCCGTTACACATTCGTTCTTGCAATACGAGACAGGGGCAGCATAACCAATCCTTCAAGTTAAGAAAAATAGTTGGTCAAAAAGCAGGACAAATAGCAGGAAAAATAGCCTGACAGTTAGTCGGACAAATAGGTGGAAAAATAGCCGGACAGCTTCCGTAACGACTGTAGGAAGTGTCAAGTACGGGCCTTACCTTTTGGGTACTTCCTATGTAGTTACTTTTGCGTACTCATTTACTGCAGCTATTGTTCGAATGGCGAGTCTGAGGTACGTTCAGTGATTAGTTCTACTTTCATATGATGTGCGTGTTACTGGCGTGAGATGGTGAGTGAGTATCTGTAGCAAGCATATAAACCGTGCGAAGTTTTAACAGACTAAGACGTTGAAGTGGTGGAGTAACAAAAGGAGTGCAACAAGCGCTTGATCTATCTTCCCTGACGACCCCAAGACTACTCCAAATTTGGTTTAGTCTAAAGGGACAATTCGTAATCGAACCTCTGATTACAAGTACAAACTTTGACCAGACCAACGCTCACAGAAACAAAAGGGACGCATGAAGACCCAAAAAAACGCAGGAATGCTCTTACAGACGGATCTTGGCATCTCATTCTGAAGACACGGTCACACACTGCCATGCCAACTGCAAGAAACTAGCGACAAAAATAGCAGGCAGTGCCGCCAACCTCGAGTGGACATCCAAGGCATGTAGGACGCGTCGAACTGTCTAAAGTAGAAGTGCCATTTTACTTTGAGAACTTTGAACTGTCAAAGGGATACAGCCCAAGTCAGCACACCGTTGCTGCACTACGAAGGCATAAATCTACCGTTTACTCCTCTGTAAGCACAACATCGCGATTGATCTGACGTCATCTCGCAGCTTACAAGTAGGCGACTGGTCAGCACTCGCTACGGAAGAAGAAGCTTTCGCTGTCGTGTTATTAATAAATTAATTTTTATTTGGCCTTCGCGGCATGTCGCACGATTAATCATGGTTGAGGACTAAGCGGTAGCGAACAGTACGGGACAGTTGCGCAGTACCGGACAGCAAGCCGATTGACCTTCACCGTAGAGAGCAATCCGCTGGGCGGTATCTATCTGCTCTAAAGAACGATGGTGAGTAAACAATTAACCCCTATTTTCCCAAACTTAAACAGCGTTTTGTTTAACACCGCCCTAAAGAAAAAACGCGCTCTTAATTGTCGTGAGCCGATGTAAGTGATTCCGACTATAAGTTTTTCTTTTGTAGTGGTGTATAATGACATGATAATGTCGTATGATGATCAACATGTCGTAGTCCATGGAACGCATGTCGCGCTTCCAGTTTCGTCTTACGTGTTAACTTCCGGCTGTTTGATTTTCCAATTTAGCCGTAGGGCTTGTTTTGACGTTAATACGCTCACTTCTATTTTACCCGATGTCAGAGAAGCGAGAGCTGTGACTTAAATAGTTGTTGTTACGCATTTTATATTATCTCAGGCGTGTTTACATTGCGTGTTTATTGAAGTAAGCATGATTAACAAAAGCAAATGCAAAGCAAGCAAACGCTTTATACCCTTCTACCTGAGTCACATCTGCAACTCTTACCTTCACTGAAAATGCTCGAACTGAACGATAAAGAATTTTAATCGTGGTCAATCATGGAAATGTCCGCATTTCCTTCAAAATGATCTCCCCTTCAATTCTATAAATGATGAAGCATTAAAACTATCTGTCAGTTCCCTAGATGAATCCGTTGCTTTAAATATTAAACTAATGCCAAGTTTTAGTGTAGACTCGCTGTTAAGAAAAATACACGGACATTCTTCAGCTTTCGAGGAAGTTTGTTTTAAGAAGAAGTCTTCCAAGAACTACGCCATTGACCAATGTTTAAATCAAAATTGATTTAGGATCGTCACTAGGCGTGCTTCATATAATGTCGCGTCTCTGACGAAACAAAAAGGAGAAATGAGAACTCTTCTAAATATGATTAAGTTAAAATTTAAAGTTATAAGAATATCAGAAAACAATTGACAACAAATGTTGGACAAACCATGTCTATTGAAATGGATGAATATCATTATTTTTTACGCCACTTAACGCTGGCGGAACAGGGCTGTATGTTCACAAGTCCATTTTAAATGAAACCAAAGTCAGAAACGACTTTGGTTTCCAGAGTAAAAACGGGTATGAATAAACTTTTGTCGAAATTTGTCAAGCTAATGAGATGCAATGGATTAAGACCCCCAGTCTTATGACTCGTTTTAAGTTTCAAGTTAACTTCTATTCTCCACCAATAAGACGAGAATGAGTGAGGCGGCGAAACTTTCAGTACCAGCTAGAAGAACTGAAATGTATGGCAGCAAAAATATCAATTTTAAGGGTGCCGTGTTACACAATGTCATACCATTATATGTACACCATGTCATACAATGTTATGCAGTGTCGTGTTATCTTCATGACTTACATATTAACTTGAATGACCCAAAACAACCCTTACAAAGGAAATCAAATCACTAATGTTAGCAGCGTATGCGTAGCTGGGTTGATACCTATCTAAGTTTTTGCTATGTATTCGCATCTTTGCGTTTTTTTTTTTGGACAAACGTATTGTGTTTATCGGTGTAACGAAAACGCAATCAATCAGAGTAAGTTTTTGTGCTAGTTTTTCGTCTGTGTTATTTGATTACCGTCGCTAGATTTCATCTACTAAAAAAACCTGTTCCACTCGTTGGTAAGTGTTGTTTAGCTTCATGAATGTAATCCTGTGTGCAAATCTCATCAATTCTGGTGTCAATTCAGGACTTAACCGCAAAGTTTGGTTGATCATGTTTCTCCTTCGTTTGTGTCGCTCGTTCGTACGTTTGTGCTGAGTTTGAATCGAATGCGTACGTGTTTTAAATCCGAAACAGACACTTATGTGGTTGGCTGGCCTTCGATTTTTTGTGTATGGAATGCGCACGTGCTTAGATTTCAAAGTTGAATGCCTCCGAGTCTTGCTTGCTTTCTCATTTCGAATTCAATGGTGCCCGGCAGAGCCATAACGTGTACGTAGATGATAAGTGTACGTGAGGGTAGGACATGCGGTCAGCAGAAAATTTTCTGCTTTCATGCAATTCGTGAAAAAAAGCATTCTTTCCCAAACCCAGCAAGGAGGCATCCTCAATTCTATTAGCCCCTGGCTAAAGGGGATGTCTCTTTCTCCAAGCAAATGTATTGATGTCATATCAAATCGCAATAATGGTGCTGTTTCTTAAGTAACTTGCATTTGAGGAGAATATATGTTGTTGTTGCTGTTGTTGTTGTTGTTGTTGTCGTTGTTGCTGTTGGTTAGACTTGAAAGGGGACCTAGAATCTGCAGAGGGGAAGTTTGTGAACGAGTCTGCAATGCTATCCCAATGTTGGCTCGGTAGCTCAAGTGGCTGTGGCTCAAGTGCGTCATTATTTGGTTGGGAATTTTGAATAATTAAATCTCCCCACAAACGATGGAACCTTGTTTATTTCGAAAATAGCCGCGGCCCAGTTTATAACCCCTAGAGGAAGTTTCCTCGTCAATTGCTGGGTTTCGCAGGCGGAAGAAAAGCTGACCAGTTCTGTTTTGGAAAATCAGGTATGGGTTCTTATAAATTCGGCCCTATAAAGCGTGGGTTACTGTTAGCCGATGTGCTCCATCTTTATATCATATTACTTCTTACCTTGGTATAATTGACGAGCCTGGTGAGTCTATCCGTAGTGGGGGAACCTACCGGTATAATTGACGAACCTAGTAAGTCTATCCGTAGTGGGGGAACCTACCTCGGTATTGTGAATAAAAGTTGTAGCGACTTCTTCTCGAAGAGTGTCTTGGTATAATTGATGGGCTTGTGAGACCATCCACAAAATTGGGGAAACTTGCCTTGCTATTGTGAACGAAAGCGAACAGTTAGTCGGAAATATGGTGGAAACAAACTTTGCTATTGTGATCGAAAGCGAGCAGTGATGTCGGACGTTCAAAAATGTGTCTTATTTCTTATATCAATGGTTCTAATCAGTTCTGCTTTCTTTTTTTTGCAGTGACAAAGAATGCTTTCACGTTTTCAAATTATTCGCCTAACAAGGTGCGTAGTTGAAGCATTGCCTGTGACAAGGTCAGTACCGCTGAAAGGTCTTCTTCCATAACATGGCACCTGCAAGCCACCTTTTGAAGTATTGGAAATAAGAAGTATTAAGAACTCTTGTTCTTGGTGTGTGCGTGTGTGTGTGTGTGTGTTTGTGTGTGTGTGTGCTCCGATTAGAGTCCTTCTAATCATATTGTTCTTGCGTACGCTTGAACACGATCGTCGGTCAAATAAGTTTTTTTTTGTTGCCGTTGTTAATATTCAAATGGCCTTGCGTACGTTTCGTCCCGGCCAAGGGACTCGTCAGAGATTTTTGGTTGGAGTCTTAGCTGGCCAAGCAACTGCTTGGAGTCCCATTACGAACGCAAAACCCCTGCAGACCCGAGTTAATGTTGCTTTTTTTTTCGGTATGCAAATCGGATAAATCACAATTAATATTTTTGTCTTTGAATGTACAGTGCATGGCTTTTTGTCCTGATGATTATTCTATCATTAGCCTTTTTGATCTTCACAAGGCGAACTAATTGATAGCGTCATTACTGCTATCCGTTAGCACGAGGCTCGAAATTCGAGTCGATTTAAACAAATCCGAACCTGGTTTCCACGCCCGTGCGCAAAGCGTTGGAACGTGTGCCGATGCGTCGGGCCGTTGTGGTGATGTCATAAGCAGATCTTCCGGCGGTTCGAACTCCACCTTTCGGAGTGTTACAGGACAACTAGGTTTATAGGTTTTTGGGAATTTAATTCGCTTATTGCCACGGGGAGTGAATGGAATGGGTACAAAACTTGGATGTTTTGTTTGCCGATGCGTAATGAAGCGGCTTAGCACTTCCCACCGAAAAGATGTCGCATTATCTGCAAGTTTACCCGCAACTAGTCTAACCAGACGAAGATCGTGCGAAGTAACGTTTGCGGTGTACCTGTGGCTTTCTCTTGTGAAGCTGTGAAATTTTATTACGACCTTTATTAGGTGGTCGTTTAAATCGCGTAAATTTCTTTCAAATCTCTTCAGTTCCGATCTTCGGAACGCACTCAAATTACATGCCACTGCTTTTGCCGAGTTAATTTGGTTCTAAATCAGAGGTGGAAGGGTAATGTGTGTTTGTTTGTGTGTGTGTGTGTGTGTTTGTGTGTGTGTGTGTTTGTGTGTGTGTGTGTCTGTGTGTGTGTGTGTGTGTGTGTGTGTGTGTGTGTGTGTGTGTGTGTGTGTCTGTGTGGGGGGGTCACACTGGTCGCGCGCTCAATTATCGCCAGCACGGCTCCGCGAGTGGGGTCACACTGCGCGCGAAAAAATCGCTGGTCTCATTAACGTCGAGCACCTCTCACGAATGGCTGATGATAGGGAGGAATAATTTCTTCTGCTAGCCTTTGCTCAATCTTTGAAGCTACATCTTCAGCTGAAGAACATGAAGCTTCAGCTTGATGCTCTCTATCTCTCTCTCTCTCACTCTCTCTCTCTCTCTCTCTCTCTCTCTTTCTCTCTCTCTCTCTTTCTCTCTCTCTCGACTTTCCCAATTAATGTACAAAGAAGAATTGCTTCCGTTAGCCTTTGCCGAATCTTTGAAGCTACATCTTTCCATGCTCTCTCTCTCTCTCTCTCTGTCTCTCTCTCGACTATCCCGATTTCTGTACAAAGAAAAATTGCTTCCGCTGGCTTTTGCCCAACTTTAAGAAGTGCCTATCTTCAGGATCTTGATAACGTTAAGCTTAACCACAAAGAACCGGGAACGATAATTCTACAAGAAACGACTTTGTTATGCCTCATAGTTTAGCTGAGTCTTGTTTATTTTGTCGTTTTCAGTTATGGACCGAAGCAATTGGCCGAGCTGCTCAGAAAAAAATTCTTGTTTCGGTCACGTGTGCTAAACTTTATGTGGCGATTGGTTGCTGTCATAATTGACCGCGCGGCCAATTTAAAAAAAAAAAACGAGAACATGTTCTAATGGCTCGTGGTGAGACGAGCGGATGCGCGTTTTTCACGCGCGCAGTGTCATCTCTCCACAAGAAAGCCTCTGCTCGAATCCTACATAATTGAGCCGTGTGACCCGTCCTTTAAGCTTTCAGTCGGCTTGGGCCTATAGTTTAATTCGACGCGGCAAAGTGCGACGTTTGAATCAGTTCAGTTCGACAGTTTAATTACGTGCGGCAATTATTTCGAGCTCGGCAGGGCTGGACTGTAGTGCGACTCCGTTTCAAACGTCGCACTTCTGCCGCGTCGAACTAAATGCATAATTAAAATTTTTACCCTG
>QQSS02179997.1:0-14433 GCA_003687565.2 Craspedacusta sowerbii
TACCTACCTACCTACCTACCTACCTACCTACCTACCTACCTACCTACCTACCTACCTACCTACCTACCTACCTACTAGCGACCTAGGTAGCTACATACCAGCTACCTAGGTAGCTACCTACCAGCTACCTAGGTAGCTACCTGCCTCCTAGCTGCGTGCCTACCTATGCAAGCACAAAATTTTTTTATTCCAACCAAGACATGTTCATTCACGTAGCAGGAAAAGATCGGGGCAATATCGCAAACGACATCGGGATTATGATCGGACAAACCATTGCAACACGGTAACCATAGTGATTCAAATCCAGTTTTAAAATCACAGCTTGCTAATTCTTAACTTACTCAAACAATAATAGGCAAATAGGTAAATCACAGAATAAGCTGAATTGGGTAAAGCATGGAGGGCTATAGTCGAGTAGAAAAATTTTCCCATCGTCAGCCCTTGCCTTGCCTTGGATAGGAAATTCGTACGAATTCGGATTCACGTAACCAAGATTTCATTTGCCAGCCAAGTTGAAATCACGAGACAAACAGGGATGCTACAGTCACCTGGAAACGTCACGCAGATGCAAATGATTTAAAACCGTTTCTCTACGGCTGGCCGATCACAGCTATTGAAATTCTTCATCTACTTCAAGTTCATCCCATCCTTCAAGATAGTCGACCCTTACCAAGTAAACTTGTTCAAAGCAGCTCCAAGCTGCATCACGTGGATGCCTTCACAGTTGACACCTAGAGCGACTGCGCGACCATCACCATCGAATGCCTCATGCAGCTCCATCCCGTAGAGCGGTATTTTTCGTGCATTTTCAAGATACAAAAATTCCGCATCGGTAGGCTTCAACTCCCTAATATAATTAAAAAAAAAAAACATTCAACCCACAAAGGTGCATGTTGTTGACATTATATATTTTAATTACCGTTGAAAATTAATCTGAAAACAGCTGATAAAAATAAACTTAAATTCATGACATTCCGAATATCTCCTAACCCAACGGAGTGAACTTTACCTCGTGACAGTTCATCAGCAACCTATTCCGCCATAGACGCTATTACAATTATAGGCCGGGTACATGGCAGGGCCTTCGTAAGAAAAAAATACCATACTGCCGATAATGAGCAACAGATTAACAGAGAACACTAAACCACAACATTCAAACTTAAACGAAAACGCGATGGCTTTACAACGATCGACCAAACTAATTATATCACGGATAAAATCTACTTACCTATGCTTCTTATGAAACTCTCTTATACTTGAAACGAAATCATTACTCTAGGAGTAAGAAACATTTCAATTGCTGCCACAGTTAAGCGAATTCCAAATTAGCAACTCTGAATGCCATTAACACTAGCATCGGTCGTGACAGTCAACCACTTTCTGTGCATGTTTTTCTAGCCGGCTTGGCTTACGGCTACTGGATTAGGACTTACATCAAGTACCAAAATTTCTTTAATGGCGAGTCAAGAGAAAGAACTATGTAGAAATATCAATACCCTTGTCCACCTATAGAGCACCGCAAGCCTGACTAGCTACCAGGTCCTGAATTTCTTACGTCTAAATAACATAAACGCACCACTAATAGATTACATAGTTTACAACATATGAAAACCAATTTAATTCTTTTACACAGATATAAATAAGCCAGGAAGCTTCGCACTCACTTGGTCAGGCATAACTTGAAAGTCTTTTAGGTAGTTTTCATCATCAGCGACTGCGTCATAATCACCAAACTCAGCTATGAAAGAGAAGACATATGCCACAACACGTAAAAACTCACAAAAAATACAAAAAGTACTGCCGTAGTGACGAAAACAATTTCTAGACTAAGTCACGCATAATCCTGCCTATCATAAATGTGAGCTCAAATGGCATGAACAGTAGCTCAACTTCTAACCATGCTAAACCAACTAGGAGCAGCAAGAATTGATAAAGAGAGAGCCATAAACAGGTCATGTTATAGCACTATTTAGTGCTGTATAAGTGCCCTCTTAATAAAATAGACCTTCCATAAAACGTTGCAAAACAAGAAAAAGAAGTGACCGCGATTAAACAAACTTAAGACATTGCAGCCGGATTAAGAATCGACATCAGACCTTAGATCAGGTTTCTCGAGTTGTACTTCTATGGGAGCCGTATCTTTGCGGCTACATATTTAATTAAAACCGGTTAACAGGACCGCATGTTAAGCGCGGAGAGATTTCGAAGAGCTTAAAAAAAAGCCGGATTTGTCTCTAAATTGATGACCGCCGACCAAGCCATAGCAATTCTCGAAGACAAAACGCATTTCGAAGACCAAGAGTACGGCAATATTGGTGAAGGTCTGCAGTCAAATCATGTACATTACTGACCAGTCTGAGCCGACGAAGCCACACCGATTTCATAACCATGCTACGTTAGACCACAGCAGTGAAGATGAGGAGCTTGCTACTGCAAAACTATAAGTGAAGATTTTGAAAGCGCTGATCGAAACAGAGACACTGCTTAAAGCCACTTATCTACCAAACTGATAGAAATCGTGGATGCTGGAAAATGACGTGCACCACGGATCGCCACGCCAACAAAATACATCGATATTATCTCCTAACCAATTCAAACATTACCTATTGGAACATCTTGACCAGCATTTAATATCGACGTGCCTATACCGATTATGCAAAGCTGAATGCAACAAATGAACGTAAGGCCATTGATGATACGCATTAAAAAATTTATAACAAGTTTAAAAACGATAAGGTTTTATCAGATAACAGCACTTACAAACAAATATGGCCCTACGGTTAACCAGGCCCAACCTGGAGCGACGGATGTGGCCACATTAACTAGCTTTGGCTGCAATTCGATTTCATTTCAACTTAAATTCGAATCGGCTTCAACTTAATTGTAGAGCAATTGCAGCAAATGGGACTTTAGGCAATACGGAAAATTTTAGCAACTTAATGGCAAGCACTTTTAAACAACATCCAATGCGCTACAACAGGCATAAAACAGTCATACAACAGTCATATAAAAATTACTGACCTTGAGCAATATACGCAGCCAGCAGTGCATGTACTGGCTTAGCACATACCATTCTAAACAATGGAAATAAGTACGTAACAAAACGAAGCACAACCACAGCCACACCCTCGCAAAATATGACACGCAAGCTTGCAATAAAACGAAAATAGCTTGCATCATGAAAACCAAGAGCGTCGATGCATTAAACAAATCAGCAACATCAATTAATGCCTCCTAGCAACACTAAGCTTATTTTTTTTTAATGCAAACACATTGATCATTATTGATCATCGGTTATTATTGACCATATTGATTAAATTGATCATTGAACTCAGATCCTCGTGTGGCACATACGGCACAGAAAAATGAAGTTTACTACTTTTATATCAAACAGTATCCTACCATATACTATACAATATACTACTTTATACTATAAAGTATACTACCACTATTTTGCACAGCAACCAAATAGGCAGAACAATGTTCAATCAACACAAAATTCACCACCTTATCACTAGTCCGTGAAGTAAAAAACACGGAAAGCATACATGGTATGATTTCTAGCATGCTTTTTACAAAAAAAATACAGTAAGCATACCTTTGTAAAATTAAGATGAGCTGCTTTGCAAAAAAAGATAATTACAAGCAGAAAAAGACAGTCCGTTGTAAGCGGCAAAACAAGATTCAATTTGAATGCCTTAGGCGCTCTCATGATAAGCGTTGAACAAACCATAAAAAATTCGCCTGTAGGATTGCAACATAACTGCAACTAATCCATATGCTATAAATTTCTAAAAATTCTGATGAACAGGCTACACGTACTGGAAAAAATGTCAAGAAAGGCCAAGGTGATTATATAGGAATCCATTTACATAGCTGAAAACTTATGTGCAGAGAAATCGTCTAAAATATCACAGTCTTTTTAAAATTATACCTAATACTAGCACAAACATTCAAGCAAACCTTACTGTTTGCTTAGCAACTTTTGGCGCACTTGCAGAACAAAATAATACCTAGAAAAAGCAAACCCAAACACCTAATCAACACAACAGAATATGCATGTAAAATTTCCAAAGGACATTGTAAATAAACCAACTAAACATAACAATACCTCGCCACAAACAACAGACTATGCAAACACTCAACTTAAATGAAAGGCCTGCTTGTCATGGAAACTTTTCTTGAAGCTGTTTAGGTGTGAAAGCCAGATTTATACCAGATGCTCACCTAGTAATATCATCCTGTAGAAGATATGGGCTGGGAGGCCAATGTTTTACACAAAGGTACAACTCATAGACTTCTTCACGTAACTGTCGACCTAGAAACTTTCCCAACTGCAGCCATGTTAGCTAAAAAAATAATTTTCAAGAATTTTTGCAGCCACATGCTAACAAATACCATACTTGATCCCTTTCATATACGTAGCAACAAAGCTTAGAAACCACCAAAATTAGATAGGACTCAGTGTGAGTATGTACATAAGGAATACAGAAAAATTTAGGACTAGCAGAAGACATTTATCAAAACCATGATTAATAAACATTTAAAAGTTGCAAAAGAATAAACTGAGCTCAAAATATCAAAAACTCACTCTATATTTCACATGCTTTTTGGGATTTACTTTAGTGGGACGACTTCAAATCACCAAACTCTAACCTTTTTATCTCCATGGTGCAAATACTGCAATCCAAAGTAATCAAACTCTGCTATTCCAACTTTTCTGCAAACATACTGAAGAAGCTCACCTCCAGTTGTTAAATTCTGTAAAAATAAGCAATACGGATTTCAATACTTAGACTGAAAATTTAGAACATTTAATTAAATCAGAATGGAAAATTTATATTTCCTATCCAGTGCACGTTTACATGAGTCTTACCCAGGCAAAATAAAATCCCTGCTATAAACAAACTACACACACCATATATGGTAACTATGAGGCAGTTTAGCAATCTCATTACACTTCTCACTTCAACATCACTGCAACCACTACATGCATATAGATTAAAATATAGAACGTCAAAAATTTCTCCTAAGTCCTCTGAATTTACAATGCAGGTAATATGTGTAGAAATTTTCTTGACTTGCTACATAATCTTGAAGTTCCTGTCAACGACGTTCTTGGTTGCATATAACAGTGCCACCATGCTTTGCTTCCATTACCATAAGAGAAACTTGGTTTTCAAATACATCAATAAACCAAAAGAGCAGCAACCTGGATTAACTATGGAGCAACATGACAAATTATGGAGCAACATGACATAGTTTCGAGCAGTCTCAAGAAGCACACAAATTTTGCATGACCAGCTATCAGAATGTATTTAGTGCACATCAAGGTACCACATTCTGCCATGCAGAGTTGATGTCAAATGTCATGAAGTTTTTAAAAGTCATCACATAAATATAAATTTTTTATATAGTCAACAAAGTTAGGGCAAAAGCAATGCTTTAAACATTTCTAAATTTATACTTTCATACTGGTTTTCATACTTTTATACATTCAATTTGCTTGGAGTGGATAAGGAGCCAGACAGCAGAAGGGTTCCGGGGTTAAGTCGAGCCCAGACCTATCATAGATCTTAATGCTTCTAGCTCAGGAACCACATAAAGCTGACTAACAAGCCTGCAAAGTAAGGCCCATCCAACCAGGGAATTTCAAGCAAGGAAATTTCACAAGCGTTTCAAACATTTCAGTAAGCTCTTTGTTTAGAAACGTCTAAACAAAGAGCTTACTGAAAAATCATTATGCTCTTGGGCAATTCTACAAAAACTCAGAAGCAGATTACTCCATATGCCATACACTATAATGTATCAAAGGAGACTACAGTTTAGCCAACAAATGTAGGCTTTGCTAAACATGGATTGCATCCAAAGCACATTGCATTGTATAACCATAGCTTTGTCTGGAACAATTAAAACTTTCGATGTAATTCTCGTACTTGAAAACCTACCACAGCTGATGCAGTGCAATTTAGGCATAGAACAATGAACCATTACGATGATATCAAAAAAGGTAGAATTTAATACAATTAATACAAAGCTTAGCACACCTTCCACATGGGAGGTAAAAATTAATTTTACAAGCTAGGTCTTTTATGCAGACATTCGTCTTGTAGCACATTTCACCTTCACAAGTAGTACAAAATGGAGATTATTCAGATTTTTTACACAAACAAAAACAAAAACTAGGAGTAGAGACATGGCGTACAACCCTTAAATCTCATAGATAGCTTTCAAACAACCTGATTATCCCTAAACACTATGCTTAAGCACGATGAGACAGCAAGCATTTAAATACCAGCTAGAAGGTCAATTAAGAATCTCTGAATTCAAAAATATTTACGGCATGAACTTGAAGCAACAGGTAAGTGCCAAAATTATTATGCATGAAATGACCTTCGAAATACCTACAAAATATCACATGAATCTTATGAAATACTTTTGACACAATGCAAAACTGCTACTAAGGCATCCTGCTTTACACAATCCTTCGAAGCAGGCTGAGGATTTGTATAACTAGAAAAGGATTATCTTCTCGTATACTATAGTATAAGCTACGCCATAGCTTTTGCTTGATAAAAGGAAATAAGCTAAAACGTAGCACCATCAGTTATGGGGTCGCATCGCCTCAAGTCATGTTCACTCAAACTGAGGCAGACTATCAACTTAAGCACACTTTTGATATCAATAGTTCCTGATAAACGTACCGTTACTAGGCACTGAATCTCATCACCATCTAAAGTTTGCACGGCGCATTTGTGGGTTTCTAATTTCCAAGCAGTAAATGCCATCTTCTTGCATAAGTTATTGGCCTCGATTTGTGCCTAATAAGAACTTGTGTCACGGCACTTAAGCGACTACGCCCCGACAAATCCCAGATTCGGCAAAGCCGTAGGACAACTTGTCATAAGACCAAGTAGGACCTTTTTGTTGGACCTCCAAACATGAGGCTGTTTGACGAGCAATTACCCACCTTTAAGCCAGCCTGGAAGCTTACCATTAAACCGAGACGAAATTGTTTTTAAATATTGAGCAATTACACGATTTTGCTAAGTGACAAAGTTTTACGATAAACAATTTTTTTTTTTCAACTACGCAAAGAGATACTTGAAGAAGTAAGTAGGCGCTTGTTTTGATACGAAAGCTGCTGTGCGTGTTCATTTTCCTTTGAAAATCTTCTTTGAGAAACCCTTTTGTGATTAACAGACTTGCATGAAAGCTCTCAGCCACAATATCTGGCAAGGAATGATCCCAACCAACTAATAACAAATACACAGCACGCAAAGTTTGATCCCAAAGAAAAGTGTTCGTCGATTTCGTCAATTTTGTCGATCGAGACAGCTTTTTTAAGGTTAGAGGATCAACCAATGCACAAGCAAATCTAGCGAAACTTCGAGTGAAAGAGCAGTGCGTTTACGACCGGGTGCCCCCAGCCGTTTGTAGACAGACGATATAGGACCTGAAAGGCGTTGGGCTTTGATCGCCGATGACCGCGGACATACTTTTTACTTATAACTCCTATAAATGAATCGTTTTCTTCTTTTCTTCAAGAAATTTATTCGCTAGTGCAGAAACACAAACGTAAACAATATCACAGCAAGCTAATAATGTTAGGAGAGTTGTTAATAGTACAAATACAAATACCACCATATCTAAAGCTCATGTTATTGTAAAAAGGGGGTCGGAGCAGAGCGTAAGAGAAACGTTATGTTGTAACTTTCTTGTTCTGTTCGTCGGGGGTGTACTTGTCTGGATCAGTTTCTCTGGGTTTGATCTGAGTTCTGGACGGCTGGTTCTCTGTCGAGGAGGCTGACTAGGAAGGACAGGCTTGCAATCGGAAGAGAACGGAATCCAGGGCGCGTGTGACTATGGAGACTGTGCTGCTTTCAATTAATTTATTAATTAATTAGCATTTTTTCGCAAGGCGCCAGTGATCACAGCATTGTCGAAGAATGAAAAAAGTTACTCTTTCTCAGTTTGAAAGAATTAGCTGCACGAGAACAATACAACCACATCAATTCAATTCAGTGGCATGCAGGAAAACGTGAATGCATTTTGCAAATGATGCATGCTACAGCATGAAACAAAGTAGACATGGTCAAGAGAAAAGACTGTTTTTTGCTCCAAAATAGACCATAGGAATACTGCTTATGCAGGCAATGCTTGTACAGCTGGATCGCCATGACATTGTTGGATATGCACAAGGAAGCTCTAAATATGGAAACTCAGGAAGGGAGATTGGCCAGACTGTTATATATTACGCAAGTGAACAAAATTCATGCTCTTGAAACAGATAACACGTATGTTGAAGTCTGCAAAGTGTCTCGAGAAGTAATAGATTGTTGCTTCGTATCATTGACAAATGCGTTTATAACAATCGTGTTTCATAATTTGAGTAGACATGAATCCCATTTGCTCATCAACAAGGTGCGAAGAAAATTTCAGCAGCAGCAAGATGGCTGCGATTCATTTCGGCGTTGATGCAAAAGTTACATATACGAAGAGGAGAAAGATGACAAAAAAGATAATTCTATCTTTCTCAGATCTGTCTTAGCTTCACCCAGGTTAGTATGGAACGATTGACCAACAACCACGAAGGAGGCTTAAGGAAAAACGTCAAGAGACTGGTGTATGTGGACTGCTGAAAGGAAAAGTTGTAAATCCCTATGAATACGTAGATCCCCGGAAAAATTACAGGGGCGGGAGCCTCCAGCCATGTTAGTTTTATCATATTAAACTCACCTGTTTCGACGTAAGTGATGAAGACAAATGCACAAAAGATTTGGAACATTATATTTGAAGTAAAAAGTACTATCGTGTTATCATGAAAGTTGTCTTAGGAAAATGCTTACCTATAAGTAAAACATCGAGAGACGATTTTCTTCGTCCCTGCCTGGCATGGCAAGCGTGGGCAAAGTGCGTCATCTTAATCATCCTCAAGGTAAACCGCAGTCAACAGCAAAGGCATGGAAACTTAGCACAATGCTACCTTTATTATTTGGACGATAATCAACCACGTGACAAAACTTTCTCCGTTATGGTATAACGAAGGATATGCCCGTGCAGCTAAATGTGTATTACAGAAGGCCTTGTAATATGAGCTGATATTCGAAAAGTACGTCAAGCCCTTAAGTCCTTGAGGTTGATCCTTGTCCAGTGCTAAACCCGTGTTGAGTGTACAACAGCAAAGATGTGAAGCTAAAAATCCATTAAGGATGGAAATGTTCTAGATAATAAGCAACTCTGGCTTTGCCAAGACCACAAAGAACCCCTTGTAGCAGGGCAATGTCGAACTATTTCCAATGTTACGTAAACAGGTTATTACATTAGTTATTGAATTTTAGTTAAAAGAAGATGGCACAGTAATGAACATGGCCTCCAATGTGAGCAAGCCACTATGCAACGATGAGATTGCACAATTTTTTAAATTAATGCTGAGCCATGTCGTAAGGACAGAGAATTTATGATATCCCAAAGCAAACTACGATTGTTAACAAGATCATGATGGACATACCTACCTAACGCTGGCGGCAGATTCTGATGATGTTTATAAACAAAAGTAAGGGTTTGTAGATAATATTTAACTCATACAAATTTAAATATTTCATGAGAGATCATCAGAGGTCTGGAATGGGCGGTTCTATCAGCACGCGATATAATTTTAACTGCTCGTTTTTGTAGTCTATGTAACTTAGTTTACTTTTGTTAGTGCTTGCCCAAGCCACATTCACAAATAAAATATAAGGATGAACAAACGCAAAATACAGACTTCTGGCAGCTTCAGTAGTCAAACAGTTTCTTGCCTTGGCTATCATCCCAATATTTTTTGATATCTTTGACTCAATCAGCCTTATATGGCTACTCCAGGATAAGCTTTCATCAATAATGATACCTAAAAATTTGGTGTGATAAACACGTTTAATAGAAGTTTGATAGTATTTAATATCATAGTATTATTTTAATTATTTTATATATTTAATTATTTATATGATTATTTAATATAATTGTATGATAGTATTATATATAATAGTACTTTTGACTTCGCTGATGCATCTCAAGTAAAAAGCAAAGCATACATATTTAGACTGCATTCTGACTTAGATATGTCCTTAGGCTATGTGCGCACCAAAGGATTTAACGGTAGTGCAACATAATTATCCGCTGCCAGCGTTCCAAAATCGAGGAGTCGTTGGTACCCCAATTCAGTGTTTCGCGGTGACTCCTGGTGTTGCACAAAGCAGGCGCAATAGCATTGTCAACTTCAATACCAGGCTTGGCTCGCCAAGGCAGGCGCTTTACTGTGAATTAGGTTGCCCCACGTTAATCGGCAGCCATATTGCTCGTCCTCGGTCTTTCTACTGTCGACCTGGCAGCAGCCATGAGGTGCGTAGCATTTCACCCTATGCTCCCTGAGATTTGGAGTGTTATTGTGGATTAAAGCTCGTTGTATGGAAAAATAGTCATTTATAATTCTTTGTTTTGTTGTTTTTCTGCTTACATGCTTAATTTTGGTAGGCAATTAATCGCAAATGTAGGTGCTCTGTTGGTTGCTTAACAGGTTGTCTTCCTGACTGGCAGAATGATTAAAAAAGCATAATCAGTACGATTTTATGGTAACCTAGGCAGGGAATCCAGCTTCTATAATGGAGCATGGTATTCTTCTGGAAGATAATTTTCATGTGTATAATGTCATGCACTGTGTATACTATATGAACGGTTTCACTACAGCAGTAATAGGTTTTGCTTTTGGAACTGTTTGGTTCTGTTCTTTAGCACCCTGAGGCTTCAGAAACGCTTAGCTGCAAGCGTGCTCAAATGCGGCAAGAAGAAGATATGGTTGGATCCCAATGAGTCTACGGAGATTGGCAATGCTAATTCTCGTCAGAACATTCGCAAGCTTATCAAAGATGGTTTGATAATCAAAAAGCCACATGTTGTTCACAGCAGAGCTCGAACGCGAGCTAACCTAGAGGCCAAGCGCAAAGGTCGCCATAAGGGTTTTGGTAAACGCCATGGTACTGCCAATGCTCGCATGCCAGAGAAAGTTGTATGGATTAACAGGATGCGAGTGTTGAGGAGGCTACTTAGAAAATACAGAGAATCCAAAAAGATTGATAAGCATCTGTGAGTGAAATGTTCTGAGCTGTTCAAATTCATGCATCAAATTTTTTGGATGAAGCATTTATGGGAAATTGTTTGAATTCATACATGCTTTATACAGTTGCTGCTAGTTTTGTTCTACGTGCATTGAATCTTGTTGGGGATTGCTGTGGTGCGTTTCGTACTTAGTTTACCTTTCATGATCTGACTTGCCTCACATGCTCTAATGATTGTTTCCTTTCAATCTACATCAGCCTTTTCCTAGTGTACTCAACTACTTGAAGAAGTAATTCAGCCACTGCATTTTGCTTATTTGACTCAATAGTTTAGCAAGTTTTTTTTTAAGTAAGCAAACTGCTTTAAATATACGCTTCACCATGATTTGCCATCAATTTTTGTGGCTTAGTGCAATCAAATGGTGAGCGTTGGAATCTTTCGTTGTGCCTGCTTGTTCGATATATTTGCCCTAGGAGGTGTAGCTTTTGTTTCAATAAAGAATTTTGTTCTTTAGATTTTTTTCCTCAAAATATTTTATTGGCAGTATTTCTATATATCTTTTCAATTGCATGTTTGCAAAGGATTCCGGAATTTTTAATACCTATTTCATGTGGTAGATTTTGTGAATCCTTAAGAAACATTCATTCAATTTTTAATATGAAAGCTGCTCTTGTCCTTTTGTCAAAGGTACCATGACCTATATATGAAAGTAAAGGGAAGCGTTTTCAAGAACAAGCGTGTTCTAATGGAGTACATTCATAAAAAGAAAGCAGAAAAGAAGCGCTCAAAGGAACTCAAGTTAGTATTCGTTTTGTTTTGTGAAGCTGCTCCCCATGGGCTGTACTGTTAGAAAGCACACTATTAGTTTAGTATAAAAGATGAATGGTAAGTGCTGCCTTGCAATAGAGCTATGAAATGTGCCATCATAGGGTGACCAGCTATTTTAGACATAAGTTTCTAAGATTTTTAGAGTAATCTTCAAATGATGGTGATGGGACTAGTGCTAGCATATCTATGCATTAGTGCTCCTTGGGAAATAAAGATTGTTATTTATTACAAAAGATGGATCTGATCTGCAGCATTTCTTAGTAGAAAAAGTTATTTAGCAGTTCATATGCTCTTTTAATAATAAAGGAAACACCATGCATGGCAAAATAAAAAAATTTAAAAAATAAAGCATAGCACCATGCTTGGCACTGTATAAGCCGACTGTTCTGCTTCAACTATGCTAGAGCAGTGTGCAAATTTTGCCTAAAGCAATTGTCAGGTTATGCGACCAGTGTCAGCTTCAACTTGAATCACTGGTCCTTAACCTTATGAACATGAGGTGGTGGCGGCATATGCGACAAGTTAGATGTTTGTTTTTGGCCATGGACTGTGGTGCTTGGTTTTTATGGTATGCTAGCGTAGTTTAAATGAGCTGCTTTTAACCATTTATTGACCTTATTAAAGGGTTCTATTTAGAAATTAAATCAGTATGGCAATATTTTGTATGTATTATTATGATGTTTATTGCAAGTTATTTTACAGACAAGGTTCGAAGCTTCTTAGAGCAGTCTTCAAATGATGGTGATCTGACTAGTATCAGCATATCCATGTATTACTGTACCTTGGCCCGAGGGAAAACAAAGATTTTTATCTAGTAAAAAAAGATGGATCCAATCGGCGGCATTTCTTAGTTTAAAAAGTTATGTAGCTGTTCATGTGCTCTTCTAACACCTTGCATGGCACAATATAAGCCGACTGTTCTGCTTCAACTATGCTAGAGCAGCGTGCAAATTTTGCCTAAAGCAATTGTCAGGTTATGCGACTAGTGTCAGCTATAACATGAATCACCTGTCTTTAACCTTACGAACATGAGGTGGTGGTGGTATGCACGTCTATTTAGATGTTTGTTTTTGGTCATGCACTGTGTGCATGATATTCTATGGTATGTTAAGGTAATTTAAAATAAGCTGCTTTTTAAACTAATTATAGGCCCTACTCAAGGGTTCGCTACAAATTAAATCATGTCAATTATTTTGTATTTACGATTATGATTTTTAAATTAGAAGGATGCATCTCTCGTCTATGGTGCGAGATTCGTAATAGAAATTGAGCTCAGTTACATCGAGTGCATTGCTAGGAGCCTCTACACTTGAATCGGTTTCTAAATGCTGCCGTTACGCAGTCCTTTCTATGTGCTGATTTGTAGGGCGTAACTGTCCTTATACTTGCCCGGGCATTTACACCTATCAAATTGTTCTAAGTGTGCTTAGGTTACTGAAAATATCTGTACACGCCAAGCGACATTTTGTCCCCACCCATGCTTACAGGGCAGTGATAATGCTATACAAGACGTTGAGTAATCGGTGCTCATTCCTTATGTGGACAGGACTGCAGGATGTTTTTGTGGGCTAATTTCTGTTACCTAGTCTGTAACTTTATTTGAATCAGGCGCTTCTTCAGACTCTTAAGAAGCTGGCAGTCTTCTAGGTCTCTTTCGCCTGCACTTGTGCAAGATCAACCATAGCCACCACGCATGGCACGATATAAGCCGACTGGTCTACTTTTCTATGCTAGAACAGCGTGCAAATTGTGCCTAAAGCAACTGTCAGGTTATTTCGACTAGTGTCAGGAACAATTATGAATCACTTGTCCTTATCCTGACGAACATGTATATGCTGATGGTATTTGTTGTGGCGTTGCGCATTGGCTTTTCTTTCGTGCTGCTGTGGATGCTAATCTTGAATGGACGACATTGTTGGGTTTTCACTTGAGCGCAGAGTTGCGGGTTAGCTCCGATACCATGGCGTGTTGCACTTAGGTTTTGTGCTCGTACTTAGGCCGGTTGACAAGTTAGGTGGATTGGACTCAAGTTGGATGGGTATCTCTTGTTTGAGGCGAGGCCAGATTGCCATACGTGGTTTATAATGTAACGTGATGGGCGTTTCCCTTAAATATGCTATAAATGATAGCATATTTGCCACGCGTAATAATGTTCCTGTGATATTCGTCTTGTACGCGTCTTGAATATTGAAGGTGTATTGTCTGCCTTGCTGGATTGGACACCCGGCTGGTCTTGTAAGAACTCACGAGCTGGCCTGTTCCATTCAGCCACATCAACAAGTGAGCGATATTGTCTCGCATCGGAGGTTGTATCGTTGGGAGACACTGGCCTTATTTACACAGAAGCATAATATATAATGATATGCTATTGTACTTGTGTTTTCGATACGTGTACCTTGTATATATTATTTCGGTTAGTATACGTTACAATATCACATACATACATGCATACATACATACATGCATACATACATACATACATACATACATACATACATACATACATACATA
>QQSS02180008.1:0-14430 GCA_003687565.2 Craspedacusta sowerbii
GATAGATAGATAGATAGATAGATAGATAGATAGATAGATAGATAGATAGATAGATAGATAGATAGATAGATAGATACTAATGCGGTAATTCGTGCTGTGGCTGATTGTTGCCACCGGTAGTGGAGGCGGAATCTCGAAGCTCCAAGGAAATTTTTGAGACTTCGTATTAACAAGAATTCCTTCCAAGGTGAATCAAGGAAAGTTCCAAGACGTCGTATTTACAAGAAATTTCTTACAAGGTAAATCAAGGAAAGTTCCGAGACTTCGCATTTACAAGAATTCCTTTCTTGGGTATTTTGCAGGCCACAGTTCATTGATAGAGTTTTTCCAGCAAAAGTTGCGTCTGCTGTAGGTCTCCGACACGATAATCGCGAGACTGTCGAGTGGGTTTTTGTAAGCTGGTATGAACTGACAGAGGGCTCCGGGTAGACTAAGCAGTCTAGAGTCGCTAAGAAAATCTTACTATATATTGCAAGATCATGATTTAAAAAAAAAGTTTCTTATTTTTTAGGTAGAAAGCAATCCGCTTTTGAATATGTTATACGGAGGGAATTCCCTTGTAATTTCACTCTTGCAAAAAATATATCGTCGGGCCCGATTGCGCGACATGTTTTTGGAATGGGGGCTTGACTTTGTTCGTGTTTAGCGATCGTAACTGTAGACCTTGTTAGTGTGCTGTAAGTGAAGTCATGCTTGGCAGTACGTATTTTGCTATCTAGTCCCTTACCCACTGCTGAAAAATATTCATTAGAGGCATTCGCTATGTCCCTCGGGCGTGAAACATCATCACCATGTGATGTTATTCTAATAGGTGTAAACTGCGATTTTCTCCGCGAAGTTTGTATTATAGATTCGACACCATCCCAAGCATTAATATTAATATTAATATAATATGAAGTCTTGGGATGGTGTCAAATCTTATGGATCCTTAACGTTTGTTGGTTCTAAAATCCGCAACAGCTTGATTGACTTCGAAATAGATCTCAAGATCAGTAAGTCACAATTCAGGAGACAGCTACATGCTCTCCTAACCGCTAATTACTAGAGCTTACAACGCTGTAAAAACGCTGTCGCGATATAACTACCTGCTGCAACTTCAAACTGCTTGACCCATGCTTGTTAAAAACGCCAGCTATTTTTGTAAGATTTTATATTTTCAGCTACGATTGTGTTAGTATCTACACGTAATGAGGTGTTAGGGGGGATCTTCTACTCGTTAGCTCTGCTAAGAATAGCCCTCCTTCCTGTTTAGCGATCTTATATCATTATTGTGCACGAGGTATATTTTGGCATGCTTTTCGGGAGAAATAAAAGTTGTTGTTGTTGTTGTTGTTGTTGTTGTTGTTGTGTTTTGTATGAGATGTTGTATGACCGTCGTCTCTGCTTTGGTTTCAGGTACCATACTACATTACAATGATCCGAATCAGAACTTGAAGGACTTGTACTTCATAAGCCCACCTTGGCTATGCCGCCTGATGGCCAAGTTGATAGCGGCGAAGGACGACGGGCAACATATTAGGAGAGGCATACTGAACATCAGAGACATACCGTTTGTCATGCCGGAAGAATTCCGACCGGAGTTGCACTCAAGCTACGTACGCCTGCTTTGCAGGTTTCAGGTGGCGTACCAGATCGACGAGGATCGAATTGTGGTGCCATCCAAGCTTCCCGAACAGAAGCCAATCGGTTTGGAAAGCGCTCTCGAGCCTCATCGTCTCTTGAAGCGTCTGCATGTTTTTCCTTACCTCCCTTTCGGATTTTGGTCGCGTCTCATCAGCAGGTTGTTGGCATTTATTCCCGAAATGATACAGGCTGAAGCTAGCCCGTCGTGGAAAGCTGGGAATAACGTGCGTCCAGATGTTACGTTGACTGAGAATGCGGAAGTTGCGACGTGTCTCAGTCGATGCGCCAGCGACGTTCTCGCGAATCCAATTGTGGGCAGCATGTTAGGAGCCGACGGAGTTTATGGCACCAGTGCGGATCCTGACTTGATGATTCCGTTTCTTTGGAATCAGAAGAAAAAGAAGGGATCGCTTCCAAATACCATACAGCACGAGATCATTTTGCTGGTGATCAAATATGTGAGGAAGAGTTTATTTTCAGTCAACAGACAGGTTCATCGGTTTCTTCTTTTGCTGCTTGCGAATTACGGTTTGGTGTCAAACCTCAACCGTCCTCTGGGTCTCTTGGTCACGGCCCTGACTGTTTTTGTGGCGCTGACATGTTGATCGATAGCCATGTGGTCTCAGAGAGTGAGATCGAACCGGTGCTGGGTGGTTGTCAGGTTGGCGGTGGCCCCCAACGACGTGTTTCTGAAAACAGACCGCCCCGTTTTTATGACCCTGTAATAGGCAAGAGACAAGAGCAACGATTGACTCTTGCTTCTAAGGAACATTGCGATCCGGACGGCGTCGATGTGGCCTCTCTTATTGATTCCAAATTTCTGACCCTATGGAAAGTCGGGCTTGAGTATAATCACCCAGATTTATACTTTTCGGTTTGCCAAACGGCATCACCCTTACCTAACCGAGAAGCTATACAGACCACCCTCACGATGTCGAAATCAGGGTATCGTGTTTTGGGTATGGTTGTTGACCAAATTCGGACTGTGATCAAGGAATGGTATCCCAGCCTCGATTGTGACGACGGTAGAAATCCTTTTGTTCAGCAATTCATCGTGTGTCCGGTATGCAGTGGGTTGAATCATAGCAATCCGTACTTGTTTGATCTTCAAGAAGTCTTTGAGAAGCTTCTTTTATTCGGTTTGAGTTGTAATCAGATTGCTTGTTTGAACTCACACCGACCACAATCTGTTGACGTCGGTAAGTTATGTCCGGAGTTGTTTTTCGAGGATTTGCCTTCGGATCTTCGGTTAGCACCTTCCCAAATACGATATTCTGAAAGCGCAGAAGATTTCCTTGGCAGTGGCGGTTACGGCAAGGTCTACAAAGGCATGTGCGATTCCAAGATGGCTGCGGTGAAGTTGTATAGCTTTGATACTGGGAGTGCGACGGATAAGTTGAACAACTTCTACGACGTGCGTCAAGAAGTTGTCGTTCTGAGCAAACTGCGACATCGGTACGTCGTCGAGTTTTTCGGCATCTCGTTTATGCCGACGTTCTGTGTCGTCATGGAGCTGGCCCACTACGGTAGCCTTGCGTCGGCGGTGCACCGTCGCGAGGTCCGTCTGAAACGAATCGTTATATATCGTATCGCCAGGCAAATCGCTAGCGCACTTCAGTTCCTGCACGGCCTGAACTTGATCTATCGCGATTTAAAATCCGAAAACATCTTGTTGTTCTCCTGTTCCGACACTGCACTTGTCAACATCAAGCTGGCCGACTTTGGCACCGCGAACTATACAACGCCGACGGGTATGAGGCACAGCTTTGGCACTGTCGGTTTTATGGCGCCGGAAATGCTCGAGTTCCGCGAACGGAAGAACGACTACTCGGCTAAAGTGGACATCTTTTCCTTTGCAATGGTCATATACGAAATGATCGCGCGGCGCAAGCCATTCCATGACCTAAAGTGCAGATTTAAGATCGACTCAGCTGTCGTGAATGGCGAGAGACCGAAACTTCACGACTGTCTTCGTGCGAGATATGGATTTCTGACGCTTGCGAAGCTCATGCGTCTTGGCTGGCTGAACGAGCCATCACGTCGACCTTCTGCAGCGGACATGTTCCACCAACTTCGCATGCCCATGTTTCAGCTCGTCTTCGGAGTGCTTCCGATACGGAAAGCGCTCCATCCTCGGGCCGCCTGTGCCTGGGCGAGTCGAAGCAGCGTTCTGATGCTTTGCCATGACAAGAATGGTATGTTGCTTCTGTGACTCTCTTTTTTACCAGTTTTGATATGTCGTGGCAGAGCTATCCTTCGCTTCTATCGCACAAATTCTGTTCTGAAAGCATTCAAAGCAATTCCAGCTCCTTTTTACCATTGACTGATATGTTATGGTCAATGTCTTTGCGAGGGAGTTACTTACCGCAGGTTATTTGTGGCTTCATGTTGTGTCGCACGGGTTTTCTCTGCAGAAGTATTCTGTAACATCCCCAGAACTTGAGGCTTTTGAAGCGTTTAAGGAAAATTCTATTGCTGTCGCTACGTAAATGCAACATAGAGGTAAAATCTGCTAAAAGAACCTGTATCTTGAAAACCTTGATCTCTGCAATGTTTCAAAAACCCTTCCGAGTCAAAATCCTGTCGATTTGTGAGGACCTCAAACGCGGGGCTCGGTTTAGTGCTGACCTTTCTTTGTTGAGAATAATTGCAACACTGTTATTGATTGGATGATGATTGTGCTAATGATTGAGCCAACTAGGAATATCTTTGTTTTTTTTTTCACAGGGGATAACTTCAAATAGTTTTCCTACTGTCACATTTTCCCCTTGCAAAGCGCTACGTGAACGCACCGGTGCTGTGCTGCATTTTCCTGCGTCCACCGCTTTGTCCAGACATTTCGTGACCACCACTTTTGATACTCAATACTCTTTTTGTTGGCTTGTTTTTTTTTGCACGTTTGTTTGTGTATTGGTTTGTTTGTTGGTTTGTTTGTTGGTTTGTTTGTCTGTCTGTTTGTCAGTTTGTGTTTTTTTTTTGTTTTTTTTTTGTTAGTCAATTTGTTTGTTTGTTTTTCCGGTTTGTTTGTTGTTTGTTTGTTCGTCTGTTTATTAGTTTGTTTATCTGTTTGTCAGTTTGTTTGTTTGTTGGCTTGCTTGTTTTTTGTATGTTTGTTGGTTTATTTGTTTGTTTGTTTGTTTGTCTGTTTGTCAGTTTGTTTGTTTGTTGGCTTGTTTGTTGTTTGTATGTTGTTTGTTTATTTGTTTGTTTGTTTGTCTGTTTGTCAGTTTGTTTGTTGGTTTGTTTTTTGGTTTGTTTTTTTGTTTGTCAGTTTGTTCTTTGGTTTGTTTGTTTGCTTGTTATTTTGTGTTTTTTATTTGTTTGTTTGTTTGTTTGTCTGTTTGTCAGTTTGTTTTTTGTTTGTTTGTCTGTTTGTCAATGTGTTGGTTTGTTTGATTGTTTTTGTTTCTAAATGGTCTCACAAGCAGAAAAATAAGCTAAACGATATGGTTTACGTTTGCCAAACTTTGTCATAGGATTTTGCGTGGAAATGTTTCTTATCGTCACAAGGCTCGTCAAATGTTGGCCCTGCCCATACTGTTTCTGCTGCGTATTTTGTATGCATGTCCGAGTACTGGAAATATTTACCGAGTACCGAGTACCGAGTTTATATGCTGAGTACCGAGTACCGTCCGGGAATATTTTTTTCTTATTAATGCGAAGAGTGCTGTTGCAAAAGGCCTTCGGCTGTGGTTGGGTCCCAAATAATCGGAGACGGAAGAAAAGTATCCTGATAAACATAAAAGGCGAAAAGCGTGTACCTTTGAGCGTGGCACATAGAAGTAATCGTATATAATAACTCTACGGCGTGGCGTCATTATCTTTGATTTCATTATAGGCGCATTCATGGCAGTTGTTGACATGGCGAGATTGGAGCTAAGGGAAAGGATTTCCTTTAATCATAACATCGTCCGAACGAGTTCGGCTGAACTCGTTCTTGCGCTGGATCGGAGCCACGTCGTCGTTGTCCTGCGTGGCTCCACCGACGTTCTGCATGTGCTGCGACCCCCTGAAAATCCCCAGGTCGCTCAGGTGGAAGCCGAAGTCGTGTTGACACACTCACTGGGGGACGAGATGATCAGCTCCTTAGCTTGCAATGGGAGATTTCTGTACTTGGGTTATTTGGGAGGTAAACTTGAGCGCGTCCCACTCCGCTGTGTCACGAGTGGGTATTTCAGAGACGCTGTGTCCGTACTCGTTAGCGGCGGGAATCCTGTTTCCGCCATTGCGGTCGTGGACGATCACGTGATAGTGGGCAGCGATCGGTGTCTGTATCTGTATCCTTCCGAGTTTGAGCCCTCGGTGAACTCGGCGGATTTCAAGAGTACCCATATTAGCCAGTCTGTGGGGCAGCTTGTGGCGTCACCCGACGGAGCATGCGTCTTTGTCTCCTCTCGATGCTCTCCGGTTGTGTTCTGCTTCTCCTGTCAAGACCTCGAAGAATTATCCCAGACGGATTGCTCCGGAGCTATCGGTGGCGACTGTGGTCAGTCGGACGCCTTGGACAATCGCGTGACGTGCCTCTGTATCTACCGAAACGCGCTGTGGGTTGGTATGGGCAGTGGTCACCTTTTGATCTTCGAAGTGAAGGAAGATCGTAGTCTCGAAGTTCTTGTCCGTATGCGCCCGTATGTACAGGAACTTCGAGAGCTCTGCCTCTATCCGAGTTGTGATGACTGGCCAGGTCCCCTCGTCATCAGTTTGGGAAAGACCCTTAATTCGAGAGGTTGCGGGGACCTAGTATGTCCGCTAGCAGGATTGCGTCCCCGCAACGATGCTTTTACCAACGGGGATTGCAACAGAGGAGCGATCATTCCAGCACCGAAAGACGCAAAGTCAGGTAAAAGTCTGAAGAAAGATCAAGTTGTCGTAGTTTGGGAAGCTTTATCTGCGGAGGTCCTCCGACATCTAGTATGATCGTCAGAGTTTCAGTCCATGTTAAATTTTTGCGCAAGCAAATTTAGATTATTTTGGTAATTCAATCGTCGTGAAGCGTTCTACTTTGGCTCCTAAATAGGCGATTTAGTTTATACGGTTTCTCCGTGACAGAATGCTGCAGCTCAAGCGTAATTGTTTCCGATTTTGTGTGCCGATCGTGGTATTGTCCATGTGATTTGAAATCCCCAGCTCTTCTGGTTTGTCTTCGTTTGGGTGTGGCATGCTGTACGTATTTTAGGACTTGAGCGTCATATGGGCCTGTTCGTGGGGTTGTAGGGTGTGCCCGTCTCGTTAATGACATGTCCCAGGCAGATGAAGTCTTGTTTTTTTTCCGATGGTGTCACATCCTGTTGTAAGATTTCTATTTCTAGACAATTAGACCTTCAACCTATGGTTTTCGTTGTGGACTAAAAGAGATAATTATAGCATTGTTTTTTTTGGGGGGGGGAGGGGCTTGGAAATTTGCTAATTGCAAGACTAAAAGACTAATTGTTTCTTTTCCGCAAAAGCATTTAAAATCATATTTTTGAAATCATATTGGATCGTGAAGATATTTTCATTGGTGGGTTTTTGAACATATGATTTATCGCGGACTACGTATCATATATTTTTTACTATTGTGATTTAAGATTTTCAATTGAGAGAGTTGTTATCTAAAGTATATTTACTGTCGTCGCACTAGATATTTGTATGTAGGCGTGAATGAAGAAAGGATGCGCCAATTGCAATAATTAGTTATTTTGTACTCTCGTTGATATTGGTAGTTTCTATGGGCTCAACGTTGGTGATACTAGACAGAAATGAGAAATAGCAACATGCTCGGCAGTGCTTACTCTTGTGTATGGTCTATGGTGTACCTGTGTATTGTATACCTATGGTGACACTGATTGACTTCTGACCATTTATTTCAGTCCAAAGTGAAGGTATCGTCACCATATTGCTAATGGAGAAAGCGAACTCGTTTATCAACGACTTTCTTCTTCTACTTCCCATAGACAACTCGTAACAGCATTTGCCAGTAGTGACCTCATCGCAACACCATCAACCCTTTCAAGCCCTGGCAATAAAGGCGGAATAGTTCTTTTTGTGTAGCAGGAAGCAGTGGCACCGAACACCGCACAATCAGGGTCATATCACACGAGCACATATATTGGAAATCGGCCAAGTTAAGAAATGTATGCGGTATTCGGAGGCCCTGGGTCACACCAAACTTTACCTTAAACAGTTATGTAAACATGCTTCTGAAATTGTTAGTTATCAAGTCATAGTTTTGCAGTTTTCACTAGTCCTTGGTTTGGTGGTAAGTGCTCTGCTTTCGACTCCGGCGACCCGGGTTGGGTTTTCTCAGCACGTCACTGATGAGCCCCACACAGGGCAAAACGCGCCTGGCCTTGGAGGAATGGAGGAACTGGTGAGTTTCTTAACTTGGCCGACTTTATTAAAGGCTTTCTCTTGCATGTTATAGTCAAATGCTTGCTCAAAGGCATCTGGAATATCGGGTCATCTTGGAGCGTTCTTAAGTAGTGCCCGGGGCATGTGCATCTTGAAACCTTGTTCCAGATGAGTTTCAGAAACTTTGCTGATTGTGAATTTGATTAATCAGCCGCAAGTTTAGCCTTGCTCGATCGGAGCAGCTTTGACTTCCTTGCAGTTCTTTTGTTCCTAAAATTTTGGGCGTTAACTTCCTTAACCCCCTTTTTTTCTCTGGCGTTATAGTTTGGCTGTGTAATGTGCGCAGTGCTTACCCCAAGGACAGCAAGGAATTCTCGGTTAATTGTCAAAAAGCTGCGTACCACGAATTCTCGCGAATAATCGTTGCGAAAAACTCTCCAGAAAATAGATGAACGCAAGGATAGACTTGTTTAAGGATGGTTGATTTGTTGGTGAAGAGCCAGGCGTCTACCCAGATGCGCAGTACATCGATTTTCCGTGACAGCAAATGAGGTCAGTGGTCGGATGTTGTTAAGCCTCTCAAAGAGCTAAGGAGCTCCATACGTGCCCTCAAAGGGAGGCTCGGACGACTGGTCGATGCTCCAGCAATCGTAAATTTGACATCGCACTGTCCCTTGTTACCAGGAGACACTCT
This sequence comes from Craspedacusta sowerbii, assembly GCA_003687565.2. Lineage (NCBI taxonomy): Eukaryota > Metazoa > Cnidaria > Hydrozoa > Limnomedusae > Olindiidae > Craspedacusta > Craspedacusta sowerbii. The sequence continues at coordinate 8,648 of QQSS02180008.1, forward strand.
TCGTGTAGACCTTGCCAGCGGACGACGAAGTCAAATTGTGCTGGTTAGGTCTTCTAAATAGATTCGCCAAACAGGGTAGCAACAAAAAATTGTCACATACCCTGCTCACCCACCGACCTCCGCGTGGTGGCTCTCCTAGCTGGTCGGCATTGCTTAGGGATAATAGTGCTTGGCAATTTTCCCTGGAATTTTTTCCTTTGTACAACACTTTTGTTAGAAAATGTGGTAATATCAGATGAACCAATTCATAGGACTTATCGTCGTCGATCTTTTGCTGATATCCAAGTTTGCTGCATTCGTTAATTTTGTAAAGTTTGCAACACTCAGGTTAGCTGTATCTCGCCGAAAAAGTTATTTCCTGCGTAATCAAGGCTCTCTGGCATTTAAGGCGTGGTGAGCACGTACGACATTCCTTTTAACTCTGCAAAGTGTAACACATAAGCGTGTAAATTAACTTGGATTCTGCAGCAACTACAATGCGCCTGAGCGGAAGTTTTCCTGCACAGCTGCATTCTCTCTGTAGCAGCTGCAAGCAAGAGCGCAAATTTACAAGTTTCTGCCTAAGTTCACAGTTGAATACTTTGATGCTTAGAACATTAGGATAGCATTTTCTTATATTTCCATTAGAATAGCTGAGATAGAGCATAGTATATATGTGGAGGAACAAGGAGGTTCGTAATTTATCATGACTCGGACCAGACAAGATGCCTGTTCACCAGAAAGATATATGGTTTGCGGATCAAAGAGAGAGTAGAATTTTTAATTTTGCATTAGCTTAGTCCTGCTATCGGAAGAAAACACAATTGTTGCCATTCTAGTGTGCCTGCAAATATGCGAAGTTGGAGCTGCCTCAATTAGCCATTACTCTTACGTTGACGAGCAGCTGTAATGTTGCTTATGATTTTTTGTTTTACCCCAGGATATCGTACGGAGACTATGATCACACAACCCACGATATCGCATGGCTTTTCAAGGATTTACGTGATCACAAACCTCTGAAGGAATGGCGGATTTACGTTACGTAGGAACATAAAAATTTCATTGTCTACAGAGACACGTATGCGAGAAGTTCTTCATAACGCATTACTGGAACGCAACGCGTGTTCAACTATGATGCGAGTGGAGCAGCATACTGCGTTGTAGACTAAGCAGATCTCGTCAACCGATTGTTTTCTGTTCGTTCAACTTCTCTCCTCTATTTACAATTTTCTCGTTTTGTAACGCAGCCAAGACATGATGAAATTAAGCAACACAGGAACGAACTAAATGGACCACCTCATACCAAAATAAACGCGCCGTACAAATTGCGATCACGCGATTAAGACGACATCAACGCAAAACTTAATCCAAAATGCTCATATGCTCCAGATGTACTCCGTGATAACAACTTCCAAACACGACGATAACGCCCAGCAAGCAATACAGCCATAGGGGTTAGAGACGAGGCTGTAAGGCAAACCCAAGAAGGGACAGCGTCTGAGACCAAAAGAAGGCACACACCAACCTTGTACCAATATTTGCCAAAAAATGCCCCTGCTTGGGGGGGGGGCACATTCTATGCGTTTCCTACAAGTTACTGCTTCCTCGGTTGAAGTTGAACCATCAGCTCTTAAATTAAAAAATATATTTTTTCCAAACACTCTGTATGATCATTTCGCCCGCGCGCTGCATTCTATTTGATGACATTGCCGGTCGTTTTAGATATTATGAACATGGACTCAGCAGTGTCAATGTAGCGACTTTTATTAGATGGGTTGTAGCTTATACATCCTAGAAATCCCCCGATATTACAATTTTAACTGGAAAACTGCGTTTAAGCTACGAAACAGCGTTGTTCGTATAAAATCGACGTGGGGATTTTCGAGATCGAAAACGGGAATTCCCGGTGGGAGCGCTGATCCGAAGAAAGACTGGATCGAGAAGTTTTCAGCCGCGCCTTAAAGCCTGCCAAATTACGGCAGCCATGATGACCCATCGCAATAGCTGGAGAAGGCCCTGAATCATGCTTCCGCGTGAATTTAGTACCATGGTAGAAAAGTTTTTGAACTATTTCCTTTGGAGATTTGGGCGAGGGCTGTTTTAAAGTAGTTGTAGCAAGCAAACACTTTAAGACAGGCCATTGAAGGTCGTTGATCTCAAGAAATTAGTTGGTGAGTTTCCTACGTTTACCAGGAGTTCAGTTGTTTTAGAAGGCATGGTATAAGTTGCATGCATAAAGGTTCCTTATTTACATAATATATTGGTAATATACTTTCACCAAATTATTTTGCCACCCTCAGCAGCTAGGTGCATGTTGGGAGCCAATTAATGGGGAGTTAATTACATCCGAGCCGGCTCGCCAACTTCGTTCTGCCTGATTAGCAAGCTGCATAGATGTTTTGCTTTGCTCATGCCGATGGAATGGCTAGAGGTTTCGAGTGGTGGTTGTTACCCTTAATAAATGTAGTGGTTTAGTGGTCTTTGTCAGGTGCTGGTTGGTGGTTCTGTAATGATTTATGTGCTTATGTATAGCTATTAGAGTGAGTGAGTTTCTTTGCATGTTTGTGGTGTTTTTCTGGTCTTAAAATGTATGCAATAAATCCACTTATAATTTTTCTCACGTCTGGCCCGTTCTCATAAGGCTTTCCAATGTTGTTAGCATCATGTTTCTTTCTTGTTAATCAGAAGCAAGTGCTAAGGATTTTAAGGTCATGGCCTAATTTTGTTCATACTGTTCCTGTATTTAATCAGAAAATTTTGTGCAATCTGTCTTGTGCATGAAACCATTGTTTGCTGTTGCTGTGGAGTTGTGGGAGGGCAAGATTGGTGCTGAAAAATGTAAATATAAAAGGAAACCTAAAATTTCATAATCTTACCCATACTCCTCTGTTTTCGTAGCAGAATTATAAGGGTTTTCTTGCAATGGCGGCTAATCTATCACATGTTTTGTAAATCAGCTCCTCATTGTTATTTCCTGGTTATTTATATCACTTTTGCTTTTCATATGCAGAGTGTTTAGGTAGTACGTTAAAGCTTCAAGTAACGAAATGGCCTTAAGTGCTCATTTCTTAACTTTGGCTGTCCTGACCCGAGTTGGTATTTTTGGTCAAATTGCCGCCTGCGGCCAAACTTCCTTCACTGATAAGACTGGCTCAATATTCTCCCCCAATTTCCCTGGACGCTATTCCAGTAATATCTCGTGCCAATATAAAATCAGCAATCCGGGACAATGGCTAAGGATAACATGGGATTCCCTCTTTGACATTGATGGGAAGATGCCGTATTGCTTTGACGATTACATTGAAGTATTCATTGGGTAGGTTTGTGTTTAAAATTATTTGAGACATTTTTTTTTTATTCTTGTTTTGTGCCGTGTTTCTGTGAAGATTAGATTGAAAGACATAGTCATGAGTACTATCTTAGTTTTGGCTATAAAGGCATTTGTTTAGGTGGAAAGTATTCCAGGTTGCGCATATGGGTCTTAGTAGTAGCACGAATGTTTGGGTGACCTTTTTTCTATAACATAAAATGAAAATGGTTATGGGGCAGGGCCATCAACATGATATTGCCTTGGTGTATACTTATGTCAGCAAGAACATTCCCCAAGAATACCAGAAATAGCAGTGTTTGAAAGCTTCATGTGCCAAAGACATACACCGTTAAGTAGGGTGATGGATCCTTGAAGTTTGTTAGCTCCAACATCCTCAACAGCCTGACTGACTATGGTATAGACCGTAGTAGTAGTAAGCCACAATTCAAAAGACAGCTACTTGCCCTCCTGATTGTGAAATATTAGGATTTAGCATTCCACAATTCTCTAGTGTATGGGCTACTTGCTACATCATCAAACTGCTAGACCCATGCTTGATGACAGCGTTAGCTATATTAGTAAGATTTTCTATTTGACCTGTGATTTTATAGTAGTATGAATACCTAATAATGTTTTAGCTATGAAAAGCCTTCCTTCCCAATTAGCTAACCAATACTATTATCTTGCTGGAGTAAGTTTTAAGCTTGCTATCTGGGAGAAATAAAATTGTTGTTGTTGTTGTTGTACATGGCACAAAAAAGTGCACCCAAGAGATGTTGTTGGCTTTCATTTGCCCAGACAGTCTGTCAAACCAAACTTATTGTCATGATTTATTTTATAGTGTCAGTCTGTCCGTTATGCTAATCTCATAGATATGAGTATTACACCAAATTTCAATCAAAGTTGTTTAGGCACGCCTTAGAGGTTTTCTTTTGCTGATTTCTCGGCATGGAGAAGATTATTTTGAAATTCATCCTGCTTTCAAATTCATTGTTTGAGACACGAAAATCATCTTCATTTCGTTTGAAAATGCGCATTGTGAATTCAGATGTTCAAGAGTTTGCTTTTAAAATAATAGTTCGTTGTTTCTTGTTGATAGTCACGATATATAGAAGGAATAATAATAATTAATGCTTATTCGGCTGTTTACTTATATGAAATGTTGTTTTTATACTTAAAGAAGAAAGAAAACTCGTTTAAATTTCAAGGGTATGTTTCGGCAAAACCGTTGTCATTTTCAACTTAGCCAAAGCAAGGATATTTATACGGAATGGGCATGAATGCACGAATCGTTCATAGATACATGCCCGATAAGCGTAATAAGCGCGGGAGAAGTAAATAATTCTACCAGCAAGTGATAAGACGTGACAATCAATTAAATTGCTATGGTACTATGGTACGGTGCTAGACGGAAAGGTAAGGAAAGAAGAAGATGGACAGGTGGAGAAGAGATAGACTAGACAGATAGAGGTAGAGTCCGGTCTATGACTGACTACCTGACCTTAACTTTATCTGTCTAGTCTATCTCTTCTCCACCTTTCTATCTTCTTCTTTCCTTACCTTGTCCCTCTAGCTTTCCTTGTTACCATGATTTAATACAAAGGGTTCGTCGAAGCATGTCCTTGAAATTAAACGAGTTTTTTTTTCTTTTTAAAGTAATTACCAATGTGGTGGTACTGCTTTCGTTTGACCTGTTATTTTCTATCTAGGTAAACCATAGCATATAAATTGCTCTGGATGGAAGGCAGATCTAATTTTTTTCCCTTCGAGAAAGCTCGAAGCATAGAAAAACGTATGAAGCAGTTAGCTCTGCTTTGATTATATATGAATGGCTTAATTTCTCTCTCAATATTTGTACATATTTTAAGAGTTCTCTGCTTGTAACTCTTTATTCCCAGATGTGGAAACTTAAGTACTAGTGTGTCCCGATTCTGCAGTAGAAATGCTGGTAAGCCACATCCAATCTATGCAAAAGATGGTTGCGCTAAGCTGGTATTCTATTCTCGAGTTGGAAGTCCCGGTGGCCAGGGCTTTAAAGCGAACTACGAAGCTAAGTCTCTGTCTGTTCCATTCAGCACTCAAAAGTGCTTGAGGTAGGAGGGTTTAGTATTCTTATTGTCATAATATTAATGATAATAATAATAATAATAATAATAACAATAATAATAATAATAATAATAATAATAATAATAATAATAAATTTTTTTTTTCAAACTTCAAGTGTGTATTTTCGTAAGCGATCTTTACAAGATCGTTTAAAATTAACTGATATGTCACTCTCTTTCTCAAGGCATGACAGGATCATATCACTGGAGTTACCAGTTCAAAAGGTTTGGAGCCTCCCAAGGCTTGTCTCGCTGGCAAAATATATAGTATCTGCATCGCATGCAGATGTTCATAAGTTTTCGCGTGATACATCTTGCTTCTGCATCGCTTAGACCGATTTCCTGCAGCCATGTAACAATGTTTGAGCTGTCTTTGCTCACTATTCCTA